>CM019177.2:70872450-70911035 GCA_009739505.2 Apolygus lucorum
GTGTAGATGAGTTTCCGTTTATGGATCAGTTTCAGGAGGTATTGGGGTCACTTTCCTTCTTAGCCATCTACTATCATATCCCTTAACTGTTCGACTTCCTCATATATCGTAGGTACTGGTAGTTCTGACAACACAATTCAACAACTCAACCATGACATGATTGACGAGGGAGCTAAGTGCCACATCCACTTCATAGAAAAACCCTTTATCACCTAACTGCACTATATACCTCATATTTGGTACGGCACTATTCAGTTCTGACGATTCCTATACCATTACCTACCCTACTATTTATGAATGACGAAGAAGCGATGTGCTACACCACTTGGTAGAATACCCTCTCACACCTAAAACTGTACTATATACCTCATATTTGGTAGAGCACAATGTACTCTGAAGATCTCCTATACCATAACCTACCCAACTTATATGGATGACGAGGAAGCTATGTGCTACACCCACTTGGTAGAATACCCTCTTATCACCTACTGTACTATACACTCATATTTGGTATGGTACTATGCAGTTATGGCAATCTCCTATACTATTGCCTACCCAACTATATTATGGATGACGAGGAAGCTATGTGCCACACCCACTTGGTGGAATACCCTCTCATTACCGAGTTGTACTATAAAACCTCATATTTGGTATGACACTATGCAATTATGGCAATCTCCTACACTATTGCCTACCCAACTATATCATGGATGAGGAGGAAGCTATGTGCTACACCCACTTGGTAGAATACCTCTCATCACCTAACTGTACTATTTTATTTCTATTATTTGGTACGGCACTATGCAGTTCTGACGATCTCCTATACCATTACCTACCCAACTATATTATGGATGAGGAAGAAGCTATGTGCTACACCCACTTGGTGGAATACCCTCTCATCACCTAACTGTACTATTTCATTTCTAATATTTGGTACAGCACTATGCAGTTCTGACGATCTGCTAACCATTACCTACCCAACTATATTATGGATGAGGAGGAGGAAGCTAGTGCTACACCCACTTGGTAGAATACCCTCTCATCACCTAACTGTACTATTTTATTTCTAATATTTGGTACGGCACTATGCAGTTCTGACGATCTCCTATACCATTACCTACCCAACTATATTATGGATGAGGAGGAAGCTATGTGCTACACCCACTGGTAGAATACCCTCTCATCACCTAACTGTACAATTATATCCCTAATATTTGGTACGGCACTATGCAGATCTGACGATCCCCTACACTGTTACCTACCCAACTATATTATGGATGAGGAGGAAGCTATGTGCTACACCCACTTGGTATAATACCCTCTCATCACCTAACTGTACTATTTTATTTCTAATATTTGGTACGGCACTATGCAGTTCTGACGATCTCCTATACCATTACCTACCCAACTATATTATGGATGAGGAGGAAGCTATGTGCTACACCCACTTGGTAGAATACCCTCTCATCACCTAACTGTACAATAATTGTACAGGATATAATTATTATATCCCTAATATTTGGTACGGCACTATGCAGATCTGACGATCCCTACACTGTTACCTACCCAACTATATTATGGATGAGGAGGAGGAAGCTATGTGCTACACCCACTTGGTATAATACCCTCTCATCACCTAACTGTACTATTTTATTTCTAATATTTGGTACGGCACTATGCAGTTCTGACGATCTCCTATACCATTATCCACCCAACTATATTATGGATGAGGAGGAAGCTATGTGCTACACCCACTTGGTATAATACCCCCTCTCATCACCTAACTGTACAATAATTGTACAGGATATAATTATTATATCCCTAATATTTGGTACGGCACTATGCAGATCTGACGATCCCCTACACTGTTACCTACCCAACTATATTATGGATGAGGAGGAAGCTATGTGCTACACCCACTTGGTATAATACCCTCTCATCACCTAACTGTACTATTTATTTCTAATATTTGGTACGGCACTATGCAGTTCTGACGATCTTCTTATACCATTACCTACCCAACTATATTATGGATGAGGAGGAAGCTATGTGCTACCCCACTTGATAGAATACCCTCTCATCACCTAACTGTACAATTATATCCCTAATATTTGGTACGGCACTATGCAGATCTGACGATCCCCTACACTGTTACCTACCCAATCGTGTTATTTGTGTTGAGAGAGCTATGTGCTACACCCACATGGTAGAATACCTAACTAACAGTACTATGATTATCCTCATATTTGGTAGGAAAACTCACATACTCGAGCATTGATAAACACGTTTGATATGGCTCATGCAGGTTCTGAGCGAATAACCCAGTAAAATTTCCCTCTTTCTCATCACCGCAGCACCTTTTAGTTATCGGAACCCCCTCATATAGTATATCATTTTAAAGCTTACAATCAGACCTTTAATTTGACTATACACAAATGGTCCTCCATCGACTCAGTCGGAAGTCACAGGGCAAGAAGAGTGAATGCGGACCAATATTTCCCGAAAACGGGACCCACGTTTTTCAACTTCATTCACAAATTTTCGATACTTCTAACAAAGCAAAATGAAATCTGTTTGAAACGGGACCACCACGGATACTTGTAGAACAAATTTCAAAAAGAACCAGACAGATTGGTACCAGAATAAAGAAATGCAAGCGACTCGGACATACAAAAAAAAAAAAAAAAAAAAAAAAAAAATCGTCGTCCCACGACACCCGAATTGAGTACCTCCTCTTTCGCGCGCCTTCGGCGCGTTGAAGTCGGTCAAAAAAGAAGAAATTAATTAATAAAATCAAAATTAAAAAAATACTTAATAATAAAATTTTTTAATTGAATAAAACTTTAAAAAAAAATTAGTAAAAAACACTGTTCTATTATTTACATAACGATTTGATTTGAATTTTAAATATTTATTAACTGAGTTTAGTGTTTATGTATCGAAACATTATTTTTGAATATTGTGTCTACCTAGTATATTTGATTTCATTTTATATTTTGTTCAGATAGTTCAACAGTGTCAGTTATTAGGTAAGTGTTGGACAATGTAATTAGTTTAGAGTTAGATTTACATTTTATTAGACGAGGGACGTCCGAAAAAAAGGGGACAAATGCTGTTAAAATTAGGAAAATGCATATATTTTAATGAAATTTTCAGGATATGTTCAAAATTTAATCCTTTATTTTTCAACATAGTCCCCGGCAAGTTCCACACACTTCTGCATCCTAGGCACGAGCTTTTTTATGCCTTCGTCATAGACGCTCCGCTCCACCTCCAACAGCCACTTCTCCACAGTCTCCTTGACCTCCTCGTCGCTGGAAAACCGTTTTCCACTCAGGAACTCCTTCAGTTTTGTGAACAGATGAAAATCCGAGGGCGCCAGGTCAGGGGAATATGGTGGGTGGTTAATAACATCCCATCCAAATCTCACGAGGAGGTCCCCATTCTCATTTCGGCACCCATCTGGCACACAACTTCTTGTAGTCAAGTTTTTCAGAAACGATTTCACCCATACGGTCCGTGAGATGTGTGGGAACATTTCATGAAGGGAGTCGAGGGTCACACAATCGCTGCGAATTTTTTCATTGACTTGCTGCACAAGTTCTTCTGAAAACGACACAGACGGCCTCCCACTTCTTTCTTCATCGTGCGTGTCTGTGCAACCTTCTTTAAACTCCTTAACCCACTTGAAAACCTTCGAACGTGTCATCACATCAGGTCCATAGGTTTCCATTAGCTGATGATGGATTTCAGCAGCTGAATTTCGGCGCAAAGTGAGGAACTTGATCACTGCCCGAATCTCGCACATGCAGTAGGTGGAGCGAACGACACCTGCAGAGGTTGATGCAACGGGCTCCTGTGACGACATTAGAGAGTTTTTGGTGCCAAAATCTGACGGGCCCCGTTAGGAGGAGACTAGTGCGAGCACAGAGGATGCTACCCAGTTGAAGGCGGAAGCACGTTAACTTTGGACAGGGGGGGAATGGAGGTGCTCGTCACGGTGGGCCTCGTGGACTGGGTGACTGTCTGGGGGCACCCTTTCATCTTCGCCCGCTGATGTCGGGAGGCAAATCCATCGCCCACCGCGAACTCTGTGCTTTGTGAAGAGGTTCCACGGGCCCATTAGTGGTTGCCAAAAACTCTCTATTTTTGAACGAACTGGGACGGGCAAGCGCTCATGTGACCGTTAGGAGTTCCCGGTAACTTGTCTCCGGTACTCTGTGGAGTTCCCCTACACGCAGGTATGCCAACTTTAAAAAAAAATTCCCATCACCCCCTACGACAATTGTCCCCTTTTTTCCGGACGTCCCTCGTAACACCAATGAATCTACAATGTGCGCCTTGATTTTTTTTTAGATTTTAATCGAAAGTAGACCTCATTCTGAGAATTTTTTCACCAAACGCGACCTTCTGGCGGGAGTAGATCTGTTCTATGATTTTTCGACCGTTTATGATGTCACGCGCCCCTCTCGCCTGGGTGGGACCCCCCAGCCACTGTGACGTAATGAACGGTCGAAACTTTAAAAATTCATAGGAAAACATTTACACACGCTAGAAGGTCGCGGTTGGTACCAAAATTCTAAGAATGAGGTCTACCTTAGATTAAAATAACAGTAAACAGTTTTTCCTACCAGGCGCACACCACTAGAAGTCATCGCATTTCGCTGCCACAAGAGGTCCTCCCCCAACAAGTGATGCCTACCTCGTCCCTCCTTGGCATGTAAAGAGGAGCATCCTTCCATCCAACATGGGTACCTAATTTGTTTTATTTGATGAAGTGTGGGAAATAATAATATTGTTATTAATTAATTCTAGCCGCTACAATGTGGTTAATAAGCTTGCTTCCGAATTAGTTATTGAATTGGGATATTGAAGTGACGTATTATTTGAGTATAACTAGTGGTATTTTCCCGGTGTTCGTCACCTTCTGTGTGTCCGCTTGACGCAGGAAGTAAGAGTAAGAAAGTCTTCGCCTACCTAACATTTGATGATATTTTTGTAGATAACTGCTAGAAAACCCTTCACTTCTAATCTGAACAGACTGGAAAACGCTTCATTAGTTCTATAGCAACACGTTGATATGACCCTCCACTTGTCGATGGTGGAGCGATCCAAATGAAGAATTTCAACCTGGGTAAGTACTTATGGCCCAGTTGATACAAAAAATAATGCGATGAAAGGCGGTGGAAGTACATTAGTATGCTAAAGATATGTGTGATACATCGGCGAACGTAATTTGAATGCTTTAACCCTAGAATGGAAAGGCGGAGTAAACCTTAAACCTTAGGAGTAAATACTCTCTCTGTGTTTAGTAGGTTGTAAGGACTAAGGTAGGACCACTAAACTCATGATATGTCCAGATATGACATTCAGCAAGTGCAGTGGTCGTGAATAGACGCTCCCCTTCCAAGTGGTGCAGTGTTCTTCTAAAAGTCAGGGAGTAAAAATTACTCCATCTTTCCGAAAACGTAGGTCTAGTGGAGTAAATAGTACTCTTTATTTCGGTGTAGGGTACTCAAATAACAAAGGGTGATCCGATTCAAGGACACTACCAGGCGGGGAGTTGACTGGGGCGGTACATCTGTCAAATAATAACGCAGGTGTCCTAAGGTCAGCTCAGCGAGGACAGAAACCTCGCGTAGAGCAAAAGGGCAAATGCTGGCTTGATCCCGATGCTCAGTGCGCATAGGGACTGCGAAAGCACGGCCCATCGATCCTTTTGGCTTGAAGAGTTTTCAGCAAGAGGTGTCAGAAAAGTTACCACAGGGATAACTGGCTCGTGGCGGCCAAGCGTTCATAGCGACGTCGCTTTTTGATCCTTCGATGTCGGCTCTTCCTATCATTGCGAAGCAGAATTCGCCAAGCGTCGGATTGTTCACCCGCCAATAGGGAACGTGAGCTGGGTTTAGACCGTCGTGAGACAGGTTAGTTTTACCCTACTGATGACTAGTCGTTGCTGCTGTAGTAATCCTGCTTAGTACGAGAGGAACCGCAGGTTCGGACATTTGGTACACGCACTCGGTCGACAGGCCGGTGGTGCGATGCTACCATCCGTGGGATTAAGCCTGAACGCCTCTAAGGCCGAATCCCGACTATTGGCAACGATAAAGCTTTGAGTTTCGTGAGTCGAAAGGCTCAAGTCAATGTGACTTTACTAGGCGTGTGTGGTTAGGCCTCATCGTCGCACGAGCCCTGTGGACCACTCGCCCTTGTGTGGTAAGGCGGCGGTATACTCCGTCGTCCTTACCCGGTAGGTGGTCGTAACAGTGTTCTTCCTTTCGGGGAGTTCGATGTCGAGACTCTGAATCGTCTGTAGACGACTTTCTTGCTGGGCGGGGTGTTGTACTCGGTAGAGCAGTTGTTCCGCTGCGATCTGTTGAGACTCATCCCTAGCTCGGAGGATTCGTCAAAGCGGTCGCTCGCCGACACGCATCGACGAGGACCTCCTTTCTGAGTGATGGGAAGACAAGAAGAGAGACAATAGATTGGGGTAGGTAGGTAGGTAGGTAGGAAGGATAGTGAGTTAGTGAGTTAGGGGGGTTACCCTACTGATGATGACAAGTCGTTGCCGTGATAATCCTGCTTAGTACGAGAGGAACTGCAGGCTCGAAGTCATGCTACGATGGAATGATGAATCTTGGTGTCACGAGAGAGACAAGAGAAAGGTGTTAGGGAAAGAGAAAGACTAGATAGATAGATAGTCAGATATAGTGGATAGGTAGGTAGGTGGTAGGAGGGGAGTAGGTAGGGTAGGTGAAGGTAGGTAGGATAGTGAGGGCCCTAACATGGTGTAAAAAGTAAAGAAGTGAGTTGATCGTTGTTGGGGGTTTTCGCAATTTCGAAGGGTACACAGCAGTTTTCCTTAGAATTGCAGAGTGGTCGTTTTTCCTGTTCTCACATTTGGAGGGGTGCTCGACGGAGGGTTTGAACTGCGAGTTTAAAAGCTTTTGAAATTTTCCCCGGTCTCACATTTGAAGGGGTGCTCGACGGAGGGTTTGAACTTGGAGTTCAAGAAGCTCTCAAAATTTCCCTGTTCTCACATTTGGAGGGGTGCCGACGGAGGGTTTAAACCGCGCGAATCAATTCAAAAACATGGGGGGTCGGGGTGGGTTCCTACACCCCATTTTTCTGAGGTGTTAGTATCTAGTATATAGCAATGTTCGACAGTCCCAATGGGTCTGAATCATCAGCGGGCTTCTACTCGAGGAGCTATCATTCCTCCGCCCCTTGTTCTCTGGAGACTCGCCGCCCCCACTAGAGGCATCTACGGCTGGCATGATGTAGGTCCATACCTATGACGCTCGAACGTTCATGTCAAGAGCGAAGAACTAGAATCAACTTCACAAACGTCAATCGCGAGTGATCGAACACCCTTTCTCTGGTCCACCATTGTCTTGGCAGGCTGATGGCCATAGGAGTTTAAAACGTTTGCGTTTGTTCTCTCCCTTTCGCAGTATAATCAGTATTTCCGAGGTAGGAAGGATCGAACGTTACATATACGGTATGGCAGGCTGATGGCCCATACGAGTTTAAAACGTTTGCGTCAAGAGCGAAGATATAGTATCAACTCGACACAGACACGCGCACACACAGTCGTTGACCACCCCAGCGAATTCGTGACGTGTCCACTTGGCGACTTGGACGTGCAGAAAGAACTGCAGCACACCAGCTCAGGGATGGTTAGGGTTCACAAACGTCAATCGCGAGTGATCGAACACCCTTTCTCGGGTCCACCATTGTCTTGGCAAATTGTTCTCTCCCTTTCGCATTATAATCAGTATTTCCGAGGTAGGAAGGATCGAACGTTACATATACGTTATGGCAGGCTGATGGCCCTTAGGTGTTCAAAACGTTTACGTCAAGAGCGAAGATATAGTATCAACTCGACACAGACACGCGCACACACAGTCGTCGACCACCCCAGCAAATTTGTGACGTGTCCACTTGGCGACTTGGACGTGCAGAAAGAACTGCAGCACACAGCTCAGGGATGGTTAGGCATGGTTTGGGATGGTTAGGATGGTTTGGATGGTTAGGGATGGTTAGGGATGGTTAGGGATGGTTAGGGATGGTTAGGAATGGTTAGGTATGGTTAGGGATGGTTAGGGATGGTTAGGATGGTTAGGGATGGTAAGGGATGGTTAGGGATGGTTAGGGATGGTTTGGGATGGTTAAGGATGGTTTGGGATGGTTAAGGATGGTCAGGGATGGGTAGGGATGGTTAGGGATTATTTACATGGTCCCTATGAAATCATCACCTTCGGACTGATAGTAGCCACTGCGCATGCGCAAACATAGTAGGGGAAAGGTGCCTGGTATGGGGAGAGTCATGGTTTTTAGCCCATAAAGTTTGTTTATTTCAGTTTTTCAGATTCCTTTGTGAACCAAAATGCAGCAAATTCATCTAGCTAAGTGATCCACACCAAAGTTTTTGAAATGTTCATTTGGGGCTGAAGTATAACACAATTTTTGAAAAAAGTTAAATCTCCCCATACCACGCAACCATTCAGGTTGTATGAAGGGATAGGTCCCCTACACTGGAGAGAGGGGGCAGGTTGAATGGGGAGCTCTATTATGGGGCTTAATTCTTAGAATATCACTAAATCTTCCAGATATTTTCATGAAATAACAACATAAATTAAGTAGAGGGGGCAAATAAATCATAGAAAATGGTTTCAACTGTTTATTTTCTCAAAATTGCGTTAGGAACTTACAAAAAACAGCCTTTACAAGTGACTACGTCACTAAACTACTTGATTCAGACTTCAAAGTCATGCATAACGTCCTAATAAAACTATTTTTCACAACCATTATAAATCAGACTTCTTTAATTCCATTGAATGGACTTGAACATTAATTTATTATGAACATGTTTAGGAAATTGCAAAAGACATATTCACTCCCCATATCGGGGACACATTACTTTCAGAAAACATTCACACTGACACAATTATTCATCCTTAAGCTAAATTTGCAACAGGTTTCGTAAGCGAGGTCATATATTGTTTTTGAAATGAAGAATAAACTGTTTGACTTATATTATCCGAAAGCTACGTCAGTGAGTGGTCGTTTTTGCTGTTCTCACATTTGGAGGGGTGCTCGACGGAGGGTTTGAACTGCGAGTTTAAAAGCTTTTGACATTTTCCCCGGTCTCACATTTGAAGGGGTGCTCGACGGAGGGTTTTGAACTTGGAGTTCAAGAAGCTCTAAAATTTTCCTGTTCTCACATTTGGAGGGGTGCTCGACGGAGGGTGGACACGTCACAAATTTGCTGGGGTGGTCGACGACTGTGTGTGCGCGTGTCTGTGTCGAGTTGATTACTATATCTTCGCTCTTGACGCATAGTGGCTCGGGCCCCTGTGCAAAACGAATCTTCAAAATTCCAAGAATTACTCGGGGAATTGTGAGTATCGTAAAGCACGTTATTTCCAAGAGCAGTGTATGATTCATGCGGGCCAATCGTCAGAAGAGATTCCAATCTATACACAGAGATTTCGTAGTAATCGCACGGATGGATGCACGACAAACTTAACTGATTGCAAGACATTCCTGTAGTGCGGAGAAGCGGACTCTGTGAAGGTTCAGGCGTTTTGAAGGAAGAGAGCACATGAAGTTCGGTTATGAGACAACGTCTCCCAACATTTGTGCTCGATCGAATTCCCTCACAAACGTTCGGACCTAGGAACACGCTCTCTGGCTATCTCTTGTGAGGAAATTGACAGCAATGCCGCGATCTCGTTAGCCTCTAACGCTGTGTATCAAAAAGCGGCCAAAATGTACGGGCTGTTCCCATGAGTGTAAGCTCTACATGAGCTGCGCCCTGGAGAGCTCCCGCTATATACTTCCAAGAAGTGAATAATTTTAGAATATAGAAATATAATATAGTATAATATTTAATATAGAATATAATTTTTACCGAATAGGATCACTAAGAAAATCAAGTGAACCTTCTACTTGAAAGAAAAAGAGTCATCACATCGTCAGAGAAACGATACACTTATCACATTCTGCCAAGGCTGCTAAAAACCCATTTGTGGTAATCAAAGTCAAATCTTGCCCCAACTGTTACCAGTTTGATATGTGGAATTAATGTTCATAATTTGTTGCTTTTTAGTACCTACTTTTGTATTTTCCTAGCTTCTCATTGTTACTAAGTCATAGCGTGATATTTTGAATTTGCTTCCGAGTCTACCAAGGTAGCGGAAGCTTTGTTTTCACTTTTCAAGGACGAAAAAAAAAGTTCTCCAAAATCAAAATTTCACTCGCGTTTTGCGTTTTAGACCCTTCTGAACAATTTTGGTTCCGTGTCTGTGTGTCTGTCTGTCTGTCATGAATTCTGTAACGCGCATAAACTATACGAAGTTATTGTCCGATTTCTATGAAATTTCAGGGATGTGCGGGTTGGTGTGTAGACGGTCCCTATGAAATCATCATCCTCGGGATGATAGAAGCGACTTCGCATGCGCAAACGTGAATTCCTTGTAACAGCCATAACTTCCACATTTTCCGTCCGATTTCAATGAAATTTTCAGGGATGCTACAGATTAGTATTTAGATGGTTTGCCTATGAAAATCACCACCTTCAGCATGATGGTAGCCACTGCGCATGCGCAAAACGTGAATTCCTTGTAACGGCCATAACATCCACATTTCCTACCCGATTTCGATGATATTTTAGGGATTATGCAGATTGGGTTGTAGATGTGTTCCCCTATAAAAATCATTCACCCCCGGACTGATAGTAGCCGCTGCGCATGCGCAACGTGAATTCCTTGTAACAGCCATAACTTCCACATTTTCCGTCCGATTTCAATGAAATTTTCAGGGATGTTACAAATAAGTATTTAGATGGTCCTCTATGAAATCACTACCTTCGGATTGACCGTACCCCACTGCGCATTGCGCAAACGTGAATTCCTCGTAACAGCATAACTTCCCACTTTTCTATCCGATTTCGATGAAATTTCTTTGGATGACCAGATTAGCGTGTAGATGGTCCCCTATGAGGGACGTGAAAGGTACTTTGAGATTGGTGTTTGAGATTAACTACTATGCATCGGATCATCTATACCAATCGGGTTATGGATACGAGGAAGCTATGTGCCACACCACTTGGCATTTTTGGTTCTATTCGCTCTTCACGGTGTTTCCTTACGGACCAGTAACCATAAATTCGTTAAGACTTTGAAGGCATTCATAAAGCTTGAATAATTTTATTGCAAGAAAGTACCTACTGCCAACGTTAACTTGATTGTTACTGTTGATAGATGGTTGGTAAGTACCAATAATGGAAACCCTGTTCTCTTTGTATTTGGGTGATCTAAACAGAAATTTTTTCTACCAAGTGGATGTATCGCCAACAACAACTACCAATTTTGATAGCATCTGTGATGTCCAGGTTAAGCAGTCGGACGAAAGTTCATCCTGAAATGATTGTCTACTCTACTCAACTTTTTTTCCGGGACGGTTTCGCAACCTTGGGAGAGTCGAGCAATAACAATTTGCAACGGTTTTTGAACAAGGAAAATAGAACCATAATACACCAGCTCAACGATTTTATAATTACATCAAAACTAGTACCTACCTACATCGTTGTTCGTTGCTATTTTCTCCGAATCCATCACTTTTAAACGAAAAACTGAGAACAAAATGGAAGTATTTGTGATTGGGAGTAAAAATGACTCCATCTTTCCTTTATAAGCCCTCAAACTGACCTTTCCATTCTAGTGTTAATGGTCAAAGTCATACCTAGCGCTAGTAGCAAAAGCTTCATTATTATATTCATAAATTGTCGGCTGAAAGGTAGGTAAACTGGCCAAGTGACGGATCATCTTTTTGGGCCATTCCACGAGAAGAACGTCAAATTTCAGATTGATCTGTGAGTCAAATGTTTATTGTTTTTTCGTGTATATCTTTCAGGCGGCTTCCTAATGCCATCTACAAAGTGAGCGCATACGGATATGAATATTTTATGAGAAAATTTTTTAAACTACATAACCAAGGGAGAGATAGTCCACCCCTAAAATAAATATCTTTATTATATTTTTGAAACTTATGTAGTGGTTGGTTTTCCCCACCGGTATAGGGTGGAGTGGGGCAATTGCGACCCAAAAGTCAATAGTTCAACTTTGATCCTCTGTAACTTTCCTTTGAAAACGCTATTTTCACTTTTTTTATGAGTAGCTTATTTTACGTAGATAACGATGCACTCTTCAAATTGTACAAAAGATTTACTCCATTTCTCATGGTCCAAACTGTGTTTTTTAAAATTCCCGACCAACTTCCGCATTTGCCCCACTAATCGGGGCAAATGCGGAGGAAACAGCCTGCGAATCCCATAAAAACATTTAGTTGCATTAATGGGGTAAATGCAAACAAAGCCCATTTCAATACGAACAGAACGCTTATATTTAATTTTTTTTCTCCTCCACTTTTTTATGACCAATCAATGAGCCCGCCTTTTCTGACAGGTAAGGGTTACCAACATAACTGGGTACACATTGAGAAGGTTCTGAGGCAAGGCGCTCAAATGGCGCCATTTTCAAAACCATTTCCGCATTTGCCCCATTTCCACATTTACCCCACTCCACCCTATTATGTAACTGTGCCTAAAATACAACGAAAGGAACGGAGGTCAAACACAAAATAGGAAATTTACAAATTAAGTCAGAAAGACTTTCTTCCTTGGCCTGTACCTCCTTCCCTTGACACCAGCAGTCTCCGTACTTTAAGTGCTATTTTAAACCAGATTTTTGTTTTTTGAAGCTATCTATGATGCAAACAAGATCCTTAAACAGCCATGTTACTGTTTTCTTACTGTGAGTTTTAGCAAGCTTTTTGTCATGATTCATCTCTCCCTCTGTCAAGAGAGACCCGGGGAGATAGAACCAAGGGAGAGATGAATTATAACAAAAAGCTTCCTAAAACTCACTCTCATAGCTTTACCTTTCAGGGCCTGTTTAGAATTGACACACACACAGGGCACATACACACACAGGGCATATACACACACACATTCGGTGTTCGATTGACTAGTCCAATTTTACTGAAGTGGAGGTTGAATGACCAAGCTAGTCGTTTATTGATTGTTTATTTGTTTATTCGCACAACGTTTCCGTCCTGGAGCAGGACCCTATTCATGTGCTTAGTATATAGTTTTTCTATTGTGGAGAAAAAGACGTCGACATGTCAACCTCTTTTTCTCCACAATAGAAAAACTATATACTAAGCACATGAATAGGGTCCTGCTCCAGGACGGAAACGTTGTGCGAATAAACAAATAAACAATCAATAAACGACTAGCTTGGTCATTCAACCCTCCACTTCCGAACACACACACTCACATGGTTTTTTTTTTCATATTAGGACCAGTAATCTAATTTCCTATTTTGTTACAGATTTCGAAAAGATGATGAAAAAAAGAGTATTTACGGAGGCGTCAATCCTTGTGAGGAGCCAGGATTGCAAATTAAATCCGAAGATCAGAATTCTGACTGTACACGAAACGATTTTCATCCGTGGATTAACTAAAGGTAGGTAATGTGATTTCAATATGGCGACAGCTTTCAATTCAAAGAAGATCCACAGATCAGAGAGTTAAACCGCCTGGTGGTCTAAACCTAAGTGACCGGGGTGAGAAACCCGAAATCGTTGCCATCAACCCCGACCTGTCGTGCCTCCTCCTGGATGTCCAAGTCGTCAATGGCAGCTTGGACATGGAGCAGACTTGGCGGGCTAAGATAAGATATTAGAGAGATACAGCAACATTTCGACAGCCCCACTGCAAAACCCTGTAAGTTCCAATTTTTCCAAAAATAAGGATTTGAGCCTTTCCAATAGATTGTGCTCTTACGCACATTATAGTGTCGCCAAAATCGGGCTATGGCTTCTCATTTCTTTTCTGTGGTGAAAACCTGTAAGCCAGGTTCATAGGTTAGAAATGTCACATTTTTTTTCGTCTCCTGGAAACTTTTTGGTATAGAACATACAGGGTTTTGCAGTGGGGCTGTCAATTTGGAACATTTGGATGCTGCTAGGGACAGCATCTAGTGGTTGCTAACTTTCTGACGTGAGTCTCACGTTAATCCTGTGAGGCTCACGTGATTGACGTTGCTTTAGATTTTTCAACACTCCATGGGTAACGTCAACTCAATCCGCGGTTTTTTGTTTTCATTGAACCGATAAAGGGAAACAGGAAGGAAAATCTCGCTCGTTTATTACCCAAAATAATCGTAAAAGTATAAATAAGTAAATGCAAATGAATGTGAGTACCAAATAGTGCATTTCAGTCCATCCCCTTGTCTAGGGAGTAGATGATGGACAACCGAATTCAACGAGATTTGTATTTTATGATCGACCTCGGACTAATCAATCTTTTAATATTATATTACCTTTTTGAAGTAAAATGAATATGAAGTCGGTCAAAAAGGTAGAGGAAACTTGCCTTCAACGGGAAAGAAATTGAGATTGATCATCCACCATCCACTATTCAGACGCTGCAACAGACCAAAATGTATAAGGGAGCAATATTCCCTTCAAGCGAAATGTATAAGGGAATTCTTCAATCTTCAATTCACTTTACTGCCACCCCAAAGATAAAGAACTCGCAAAAGATTCACCGAAACTCTTCAAAACGAAAGAAACAGACTGATCAGACTTGCGTCTCGCCGCCGAAAGACGAGCAGCCGGTACTGCGGTCTAACGGCATTTGCGAAAGTACGCTGTACCTCGTTTTTACCGCCCATTCCAACATTATTATTCATTTAAAAATTTGACGGTTCTACTTACCTGCCGAATTAAATTTATTGTAAGGAGAAGAAAACCTGCTAATGAATTTATGAGTGACGAATCAAGCAGAATGGATTATTATCGTGGAGATTACCGTATGCGGAACTTTTTTACGAACGTATTGCTAGGAAAATTTCGCCCAGAACGGTTGCAATTTTTTTGATTCGCAGCTTCTTGGGCAAATTTTTACTGTAAAAGAACACACAAAAAAACCCAGAAACAGCCGGATAGGGATAAAAATAGTAATTTTTCGGTCTCGTGAAAATTCTAAGTACTAGAATATAGTTTGTCTATTAAAACGCTGCAAATTATTACACAATGGTTTATTATTTTTCTATATTGATTACTCGTCTGCAAAGCCACCAACCATCCAACATGAAGAAAAACATCGATCGGATTTCGGTCAGCTATAATTTGAACGGAGATTAGACCTCTTTTGCGATTCTCACTCGTGTTTCTGATTTATCGTACGTAAAACCCTTAAGGGGGCGCGGGACTCAGTGGTTTCCCTTATCTTCACGTTTTCTCTGTGAGTGTTCATTTTTTCCTCTCAAAAAAAATTTCTAAATTCATTAAATAATTAATACTTTATACATACGGGCCGAAATGTAAAAAAAAATTGAAATTTGAAAAAAATAGAGAATTTATTTTTTAAATAAAATTTGTTTTTGATAAAAACTCTTCGTACGGAACTTTTTGGGAGACTAAAACCTCCGAAAATTCAAAGAGGACAATTCTAACTTGAAAATAACGGAGATTACGTGAAGACAAAGTACCGTTATTTCGGAAGAAACCGCTCAAAAAAGGGGCCCTGGTCACATGCGCTACCAGTGGGCGGGAGCTGAACTACGATCCATCTCTGACCCTCCGAAAAAGGGAGCCAAAGGGGATGTTGTCATTTCACCCCACAGGGATGTTGTCAATCTCAAGGCCCCACAGAGCACCGGAGTAGTACAGCGTTGCCACTGGCGTGGATCTGGCAACGTCGTACGAAATTGTCACTGGGTCCCTGTCCTCCTCCTGAAAGGATGATGCTGTGGGAAGTGCTTGATTAAAATTTCAACCTTCAAGTATCTATCTCATCACTTCAACCATAACCATGTAAAAAAATGTATTTTATCATTCGAAATTATTTATTTTTATTTTTATTTCTTTGTACTTACATGTATCTTTTCATTATTTTAATATTATTAAATTAATAGGTAAATACACAAAATAATTTGAATTAAAAATGTATCATATAATATCAAATTAGTACTTTTCGGGATCAGGGCGATATGGAAATTCATAATCAGGTACTATTACGTATTTTACCCCCAAAACCGACCATACCAACAATACCTGTTGGGTATGCCTAAAATTTAACCTCAACCTTCATAGTTGTGTGAGAACTTTTCGAAAACAGGGGGATGTGGAAATTCATATATTACATAATATTTTACCCCCACCCTGACCATACAGTATGTTTTGTAGGTATGCTGAAAATATAACCTTAACCTACGGAGTTGAGTGCATAATTTTGGTTTATTATTTTCAATAGTGAACCTTAGGAATCGACCAAGAAAAAAAAAAGTTTACCAACCCCCTCTCAAAATTTGTTGGTTTACGTTTCAAGATGGAATCCGAAAATCGAATGAAAATTTTGCCGTCTGTCTGCGGCACTTTTCTAGTCATTAGTTCCCATGGACCGATTTTGATGAAATTTGGTATATGGGCTCCATTTGGGGTCTAGTTCTGCCCCGAAGCTTCTGGTTGACGTCAGTCACTTCTAAGGGTTGAAAAATAAGGGCTGACATTTTCAAAACGCCCTAGCTCAAAAAAATTGTAAATAAAGATATTGCTTTTCCATCAATGTAAAATACTTAGTTTCGAATTTTTAGAATCGAATTAGACCACCCAGAGTACGAAAAACTGTTCTCTCCCAATGAGATATTATGGGTTGGACTTATGATAAATCAGAAACACAAGTGTGAATCGTTAAAGAGGCCTAAACTTCAATTTTACCTGACCAAAATACGATGGTTGTTCATTTCTTCGAGTTGTCCTCCGTTTTGCGTCCTTAGCAACCAGTAATAGAATTTCCTAATGAAGGGACCCACAACTCTTTATTTCTTGGAAATGAGTGTGAAGCATTTATTTCTTCCTAATAAACATGATTGTGTAGTAGGTAAGTAAAATAAGTGATAATGGCAAAGCCGAGTTCTTTGCAGATGAGTGATCTACATGGAAATAATAATTCTTTGTGTAATAATTTGCAGCGTGGATATTCAAATAAGGTAGAACTTACATTTTATACTTTACCTTCAGTAGGTGTGCTGGCAATAAACCTTCAACGTACCTACAGTTTTTGGAAAGAGGGCGACGTGGTGATTCAAAATATTCAATTTAATTTTGTTCACCTCCACTCTAACCATTCCTACAGTATGTTAGGTAGACTGAAAATAAAACTTCAACCTAAATAGTTGGTGAATACTTTTTGGAAAGAGGGAGACGTAGAGATTCCACATCTGGTAGAAATCAATTTTTAACTCACCCTTACCATACAAGATGTTAGGTGAACTTAAAATGAGTAATTTTTGGAATTTCAAATTTAAACTGTACGCCATTATTTAGTGAAGTTTAAAGGAAGTATTATTATAGAAACAAATCGATTTGTAGTACAAATGATTTATTGACCATTAGGTAACCTCAAACTGCAAAAAAACAATAATCATATTTATTACCAACTATTTGAATAGAAACAAAACTTCAGTTAAATTTTACATCTGGAGGTGAGGATGCTGGCTAGACAGAGCAGCTTTTCACTGTCTTATCAATGTGATGGACAAGTTGCTTTCAAACGGTCCTGGGTGCTGGTTCAATGAGATTTGTTCCAGAAAAGTCTCCAGCAAAATATACAATTCTGAGTAAAATCTCTCCTGGGGAAAAAAAAAACAGAACAAATTTAGGTTTCTATAGATAATTTTGCTATAAACATGTAAGAAGAGATACAAACAACAAACAATAATTAAGAATGTGGGTCCACGGTTGGTTATAAACCAGAACAAAATACTTGAATAAAATTACGAGTAATCAGGATTTTTATCAGCGAGTTCAAAATACTAATGATAGAACAATGTTTCTGTATTTTTAGCCAAGTAGGCAGCTGCAGGATTCAATCCAACACTAACGTCAACGAAGAATAACTCGTGTCCCTGATAATTGAAATTTAAATAAATTCGACCCCATCAGTCATGATGTTTGGAGGGAGTGTGATAGTTTCGAGTATTTAGTACCTACAAACATTGTTTGGTATTATATGCATTCCGGAGGACTTCTCATTGGAATCGAATATTCAATTCCAACCAGAAAGCGTTAGATAAAAAAGGTTTTTATTAAAAACTTTGTTCTACACAAATCTGTTTCACCCTACGTACAATTTTATCTGGTATGGTATGTTAAGCCAGTATCATCTTTTTTTTAAAGTAGATTTCATAAATGCATGGAACTAGGCAGTATTTTGAAACTCGTATATTCGACCTCCCCTTCACCCTGGGCCAGAGATGGGCATGGATACAAAATCAAAACAAATACAAATGAAGAAAGAAAACAAATTTAAAAAATCAATACAAATCATATCTTCGATTTTATGATTATGAATACGAATACAATCGTATTCCCACTTAGAATACCATTTTCCCCGTATTCGTATTTTGAATACAATTTTTGAATTTGTTATATGATTTCCCTAAAAATCGATTTTTTAAAAACGATTTTCCCTGAAAATTATACTTTTTTAAAATGATTTTCTCCCGAACTCTGGACATATTTATGGCCTAACATTGTCAAAATAATCAATCAAAATTCGAAACGCTGACAAATTCTTATAGGATTTTTCACGACGAATCGAGCGAGACCCCTCCAAACTCGCTACGACCATTCGTATAGAAACTTCGACGAAATTTTCGATGAAAATCGTAGGTATTTTATTTTTTGCAAAAATATGTCCAGAGTTCATCCAGACATCATAAATAAAAGTATAGGTACTTTTCAGGAAAAATCGTTAAAAAATTCAATTTTCAGGGAAATTATAGATAAATCATAAAATCTTATTCAAAATACTAATACGCGGGAAATATAAATACGATGGTATTCATAATCATAAAATCGCAGACATGATTTGTATTCTTAATCGTGTTCATGAATAAAAATTCGCCCATCTCTGCACAGGCCACCAAAATAATCCTAACATTATGAAAGGTCCTAATTTGAATGGGATTCAGAAATCCATCATCTAGGTACGTTACCCGTAAAATAACTAATTTAGAGCCATTTATAAAATTTATAGTGATTTTGGTAAGGTTTCTAGAAGAAATGGTTTGATACTCTATGTACCTATTCATAATCTTTCCACTATCATCACTACCGTAATAATTGATAGGTATTTTAATTTCCACTACAAACTGACAATCTTTGTTGGGGGAGCATGACCATTTTGTGGGACTATCCCGCAAAATGGTCATGCCCTTTCAAAAAAAAAAAAACATCTTGCAAAAAGCATGACGAATTAGGTAAATCTTTCTACTTATTAACCAACGATTGTTTTATGTAATCTTATAATTACGGATTTCATAAGTACGGCTATGTAAGGTAGCTCAAAAATGTACTTAAAGGTGTAACAGAAGAAAATTTCAGATAGAACGTTCTGTTCGAATATCATTGACGACTACTCAATTAGTAGGTGCCTAGCTTCGAAAAGACACTCAAGTACTAGAAAGAAGTAGATATCACATACTTACCAACAAGCGTTTTACTTTCCAAGGGCGTTTTGTTCTCCTGTAACTGCTTCCGTCCATGTGTATTCATTCGAACTCCTGTCCTTCCTTCGTGGAGCAATGCTGAACAAATCAACTATTCAAACTCGGAACAACACGGAGAGAGAACATAAACGGATGGTAGTCCAGGCACTTGATATTAACTTCACCAAAACGTCTTTTTGCGAAATCAAAATCTGGCTTCCGTTATCAAGTTGGACAAGACGCGGGAGGGGGAGGTTACAGACACAAAAGAAAGCAGGAAAGAAAACTCCGAGAGAACGAGAGTAAACAAGCGATGCTAGCGCTCTTGCGGATAGTTTCTTCCTGATAGCCTTTTCTTCCCACGAGCGTCAGCGCTATCTCTTGGTTGGCGCTGATCTGAGCTTTGAGTCCCGCGCCCCCTTAAATTCTCGTAGGGAGCGAACGGTTTGTCCTACAGAGCTCCGCGTGGTCTCAAAAAATTTTATAGAATCTTAAATTGAAGGAAAAACATTACCGTTGTATCAAAATTTTTTGAGTTAGGGCGTTTTCAAAATTTTAAAATTCATTTTTGAACCCTTAGAAGTGACTTACATTAACCAAAATCTTCGGGGCACAACAAGACCCCAAATGGAGCCTACATACCAAATTTCATCAAAATCGGTCAGTGCTAAGTGTGGAAAGTGCCGCGGACGGACGTCCAAATTTTTATTCAATTTTTGGATTTTTCTACGTACCTTGAAACGTGAACCATCAAAATTTGATAACGATAGAAAATATTTTTTCTTGGTCGATTCCAAAGGTTCATTATTGAAAATAATACACCAAAAAGTTGGGATTAACATCAGAGAGAAAGGAAATTTAGTTAGGTAAGTGCTTATAATAAAATCGTGGAGGTTTGAAATTTGTGCGAATCGAATAATTTACGGCCGTCTAGTGCGAAATTTTCCGAACAATACGTTCGTAAAAAGTTCCGCAGGCGGTAATCTCCACTATAATAATCGATTCTGCTTGATTCGTCGCTTCAAAACACGAACATTTAATTACAAGTTTCTTCTCCTCACAATTTAATGAGGCAGGAAAGTAGAACCGTCAAATTTTGAAATGAGCGGTAAAAACTAGGTACAGCGTACTTTTCAAAAATGCCGCTAGACCGCAGCAATGGCTCTTTCGGCGGTGAGACGCAAGTGACTGATCAGCTGATTGACGGTGGCCATTAGCTCAGCCACAAAAACAAGGAGTTGAGTAGTAGGTTATCTCATGGGATTTACATGACTCGCAAGTAATTTACGCGAGAGGGTCGAGTCAACCGAGTTCTGTGAGCCAAGGGTCGCGTTTTCGACGTGAGTTTTTTACGTATCTTGGCCCGCTGTAGCTCTCTAGTATGACGGTGATTTATGGCAAGAGGTGTCGGAGCTGAAAGGAGTGGGACCCAACATCAGGGTGATGGCTGCAAAATTCTCTTCATCTTCTCTCATCCTTAGGGCCGGTTTCTAGGGGTGATTTGCTTATTTTTATTCATGGTGAACCCCTTTAGTCACACCAAGAACATTTGTCTTTGAGGAGAGATTCAAAAAAATGGCAACGGTAAAGCCGTGTTTTTTGCTGGCGAGTGATCTACACAGAAAAATAATGAACCTTTTGTAATAGTTTGCAGCATTTTTTCCCCATTTCCTAACTACATTGGAGACCAAAAAAACCGTCGCAGTTGAATTGTTTCCAAAGAATCAAGTTCAAATCGCTAACAGTTGGGTTTGAGTCAATCGTAAGGTCAATAATAAGGTTCAAGAGATTACGTGCCAATGTCCATCCATGTTTTCCCTCGACTATCCAGTTTTTTCCTGTAATGCTCTCTTGAATTCACGATAGAAGCCTAAAGGACGAAAAATGACTTTTTGATAGTTTGCCTTCAGTGCGGTCAACGCAAGCCTTTCTCGTCATTGTGCCTTAAAAATAAATTTTCTCGTACTTGCTCCTTTTCAATTAAGTTTTTCATAATTTTTTTTTATTTTTTAAAAAAATAAAGTCCGCCGTTAAAATGGTTTTAGACGCGTGTGTGGTCGCAAGACTTCTTGCGTTTATAGAGGACAGCCAGAGCCAACATTATGCAGCCAGGGCCCTTGGGCTGCCTGAAACAACGGTTCGACAGGCAGTTAAGAGGTTAAGAGGCCGGGATCAGGGCGTCCAAGGGCGACGAATCCTGCTGACGACCGTTTTATTGTGATGCAAACCCTTAGAGACCGCATCCTTAGACAGCTTTTGAGACCTCTCACCGGCTGCGTGCTGCTTGGGATGTCGATGTCAGCGTTCAAACGATACGAGATGGCTTACTGATGTGAATCTGGCCAAATGAAGTCTTGCGACCACACACGCGTGTAAACCCATTTTAACGGCGGTAAACTTTATTTTAAAAAAATGAAAAATTTATGAAAAACTTAATTGAAAAGGAGCAAGTACGAGAAAATTTATTTTTAAGGCGCAATGACAAGAAAGGCTTGCATTGACGTCACTGAAGGTAAACTATCGAAAAGTCATTTTTTGTACTGTAGGCTTCTATCGTGAATTTTAAGAGAACATTACAGGAAAAAACTGGATAGTCGAGGGAAAACATGGATGGACCTTGGCACGTAATCTCTTGAACCTTATTATTGACCTTACGATTGACTCAAACCCAACTGTTTGCGATTTGAACTTGATTCTTTGGAAAAAATTCAACTGCGCCGGTTTTTTTCCGGTCTCCAGTGTACTTACCAATTTTAGAAATCAACTTGAATTGGATGTTTCAGGTCTGACTTGGAATGGCTCATCCTGTCATTGACGGTCCCATCACGATCTTGAAAGTGGTGACTCCAGGATGCTATTGGATAAAATGCCAAGACTGCAAAGGATCTAGTAGGATACCTGAGTCTATTCGGAGGAAACCCTTCTCGGAAGATTTCTACCCTTCAAACGGAACCAAAGTCCTCGTTCACGATGAGGACGGGTTTTTCTACCACGGCACCGTCTGCGGCAGAGGAGAACTACCCTTGTTTGAGAGCATGCAAGCTCGTAAGTACGTCGTCCAACTCACTTGCACGTTCCAAGTGAAAGACTTCGATCGCTGTAACATCTACCCCACCTTCGACGAGCGAAGTTTCGCGTGCGAAAGCTCGCATTTAATATCGTTGCACAGGGTCCTCCCCACTTATCCACCGTCCGAATTTGGATCATCCAAGGAGTCCATCAACGCCGACGCTTGTCGATCTTTCGAAGACAAAGTCAGGAATTGGGACGAATCCAACGACGTTATAGAAGACTTGATCCAGAAACGAGGTAAGTTCCGGTACGAGCACTTACAAGTAATCAACGGATCTATGTACGGAAAGATATCGTTCTTCGAAAAATCTCGTGATATGAATATGAAGGACTTCCTAGCATCGAAAAATATTGCTGTAAGAACGTCGTTCCGGTTTGAAACCGTCGTCCAGTCTTTAATGGAGCGTCCTTTACACAGGTGTTGCAACCCCTTGCCACTTTATTCTCCAAATGCACCACTCGTTCCCGTAGTGCTTCCAGTTGTTCCCATCAAGAAAGACCTTTACGATCTCAAAAAATTTCAAGTCTATCAAGAAGACGTCGAGTTACATGAAGATCTGTGGACAACATTTTCCTCCAACATTCTTTTTACTGGTATTTGCGAATTTAGAAAAAAATGTGTGCCTGTGAGGTTCGTCGCTCCGGATGGGAAAATAGTCTTGGGAACTGTGCTGAGTCCTGACGTTACTTACAATGAGAGATGCCTTATGGGAAAACCCCTTGATTACGAGCTCAGAAAATATTTGAAGTCTCAGTCCTTTTTTTCCCAACCTCATGATTTCAGTAATTATATCGACTTCCAAACGAACGGAGATTTCGAGATGCCTCCATCGACGGACGATGAAGGTTCGGTATCCAGCGACGTTGTCTTAGGTATTTTCGATTACGATTTCGACGAAGCGCTCGATGAATTCACTCAACGAGGTGGAGTGCTGGTTGAGTATTGCTCACTATCGTCTCTTACCAAGTCGCGGCTCGATGTCGCGGAAACGTTCTTCGAATATTTAAACGTTTCTGATTTAAACGACTGGCAGCTAGTTTGTTTACCTAGTATGCTCTCGAAGAAAAACGTGATCGTAATCGGTCCTCAGTCCCAAGGGAAAATGACGTCATCTGTCATTAGTGTTTTGTCGTTGATGGACGATTCTAGGAAAACTCAAGAAAATTCTACAAACCCAATCTTCGTTCTACTCGTGCACGACTATAATCGTGGTAACTTTTGTGCTAAATTATGTAAACGTTTATCAAACCTGAAAGTAATCATTTCTACTTGTTCTCGAATTAGTGAAGCTCAAATCCAAGAAGCTCAGCTTGGCTGCGATATACTCATATCGACTCCAGCTAACTGGTTGAAGCTGAGTGGAGAACTTGGCTGTTTCGATTACTCCAATCTCGAACATATCGTGTTCGATAGCTTTGAAAAGCTACACAAAGGCTACCTTCCAGAATTGACGACCATCTTCGAGGACTTGCGATTGAAAAACCACGTCCAAGCTATTTTTCTGTCGAACGTCTGGGGCTCGTTTCTCGTTGATTTTGTGAACTCCCTCGGCGAGACGACTCAGTGCATCATCGACATACTGCAGGCCTGTTTCTGTTACATGGTCGTGCCCACCGTCGTGATTGTCCCTGAAAATTGGGAAGAATCACTTTCCCATATCATCATCAACGATAAATCCAACTTGCGTTTACTGCTTTGTCGAGACCATAACGAAGTTGCAGCTATCAAGTCACGCGTGGATCATCTAAATGGTGTTCTATTCGTGCATGAAAACGAAGACATCAATTCAGTTACGGAAAAAATCGAGCTGTGGAAATCAAGTGAAAATTCGTTTCTGGTTTCTTCAGATATTCTTTTCAATAAACTCGATTTCGTTCAAAACGTTAACGTTCTTGTTTCTTGGAAACTGAATCCTTGCAGTCGTACGACTCTAATTGAACGGTTTATGAGCATCCGGGAACATCCAGCCCGTGAAAGGCGCAACGTCGCGATTTACATTTTCTGCAGTCACGACAATTTGGAGGAGCTCGTTTTCATCAGACGTGTCCTGGAAAACGTGAAGCGTCCTGTAATCCTCGGCGGTGACCTGGATGAATGTATTGCGTCGACCTTCAAGGAGAGAGAGACCTTCAAGACGGGAAATCATTGTTCATCGTTTTGCATGTTCGGTAGATGCGACCTTCAGCCATTGTGTCCTTACAGGCATCAATTTCGACGTAGCGATTTGATTTATGGCGCCAAAAATCGATCGTTTCTGAGGATATCATTGGTGAAGTTACATAGCGCATTTCACTTCACAGTCAGAGTTGAAGACGTGATTTCCAATCACGAAACTGACGATGATGTCATTTGCTCTTTCAAATCTAAATTATCACAAATAGAAGCGGGTCTCGAATGTGCCTTTGGAAGTAGAACTGCGGCGCCTGCGAACTTCATTGAAAATTTGAAAGTTGGCGATGTGGTTGGAGCGTTGATTTCTGAAGAAGAGCGTGTTCTCAGACGAGTGAAAATTTTAAGTGTGGATGATAAATGTGACGATGAAGGTTTTAATTGCGACGTTTCGATGTTAGACTTTGATGAACCATGTTTAGTGCTGTCGGTGAACCATGTATTCCCTCTTTCCCCTGAAATTGCATCGCACCCCAGGGATATCGTGGACATTTTTCTTTCTAAACTGGTTCCAGTGGACTTCAAGACGAGCTGGGAGTTTGAAACGAAATCTTTTCTGTCCAATTATTTTGAATTGGTGACCACTCATGCCAACCTCGATCTTCATAACCTCCTTGCCGGCGCTGTCGACCTCGTTATTGATCGAAGTTTAGTGGTCGACACGATTCTCTGGTGTAAGGTAGAAGGCACTGAGGATGCCAAGTATGTCACGGAAAGGTCTTTGAAAGATGTCGTTCTCGCTAGTAAACTTGTGAAAAACAACCCTGAACACCTCTCAGTGTTATCTAAACTAGCAGTGGATTGTGAGAAGCAACCATTCGACGAAATAGTTGAAGAGACTTTCGGTTACAGAAAACACTTCCCTCCTGGGTTCAACTGTGGAGTTTGTATCAGCGTACGATGATCCCGGTTTGTTTTATGTCCAGTTGAGTTCGGAAAAGGAAAACCTTATGGAATTTGAGGCTGCTCTAAACTGTTCTTTGGAGAAGAACAAGAGACGACTGCCGGTGATTGTGGACTATGAGCTGTGTGGATTGAAAATCGACGGTGTATGGAATAGAGTCATCATTCTCGGGAAAGATGATGCAATTGGTCCTAACTGTGTCACCTGTGTGGACATATTGTGTGTCGATTACGGCGACATGCATCCCTCGGTCGACATCGACGATTTGTATTGTTTACCAAACGAATTCCTAAGTACCCCTTATTATGCGATTGAGTGCCAATTATTGGGCATCTTGCCGATTAACGATGCTTGGTGTGACGACCATAAGAAGGAATTTGCGACCCACATTAGAAACTCCGACGACGTGATGGTGTCGGTTAATCTGAAATTCTGCGGAGTTGTGCTTGAGAGCCGCTGCACTAAGAGTTATCGGCACCAGGTCGCCCTTCAACATCCTGATGATGTCGTTACCGTCAACCAACATTTAGTGAGGCGGGGGATGGCGCGCTGGGACGAGGCGACAGTCGACTTGTTAATTCACCGGGAAAAGAAACCTCGTAGATCAACTTGGAGCAGAAACGCAATACCTCCTAAAATAAAATAATAAAATATCAATACGAAATCGTTAGTCCGTATCTGAATCATCACATTATAGTTTTTCGAAGAGTATGACTGCAATCTAGTCGTAAATAAATTTATAAAAGACTGAGTATTTGATTGTTAAACAATAGATGTCTAAAACGTGCTTACTAGGTATTGAATTTATCGATAACTGTTCTGTTCTGAAAATGACGTAATTTTTCGATCACTTCATTAACGCCCTTTCGTGTAAATTTAATTGTATTCTTGGGTGGTCTTTGTTAGTGTTATTCGTGTAAATATGTAAAAATACTCGTAAGAGAAATCAACTAAATCCAGCATTTTACGGATATCTCTCACATTTCCAATCAAATGTGTTCATTTAATATTAATATAAAATATTAATTTCAAACGTGTGAGAAGCAATGTTGGTGATTAACATACAGAAGGAAATCTTTCTTCTTTGGCCCCGTTTTTAAATCCGACTTATATTTTGAACTTTGGTGTGAGCGTGTAAGTCTTTTCCATATTTTTCTAGATATATAATAAAACCCTGCTTATTGAATCTCCAGAGAATATTAATTTATTAGGAACCAATTATTGTGAACCAAAAATTGTGAATTTTTAATAATGATTTTATTTTGTCTTTTGTTGAATTTTTTCTCTATTTTTTAACATTTTTTGTTCCAATGTTTGACATGGGGGCCTCACAGGACTTGAAAGTTTCAAGGATCGATTTCTTATCAACTTACCAAGATGTTCCTCCATCTTTTTCTTTTCAATATTGTAGTATCCATAGTTGTATGGATATTACTAGAATTTCTCGTCGTGACACGATGCTAAAATCTTTTTCTAGACATTTTTTGAGAAATGAATGGCATTTCGTCCACTAGGTCGAACTGTGACCGAGCGAGCTAGGGCGTGTGTCTCTGGAGACAAGACTCGAACTGGTTGCAGGGGCCATGAGTTCGAGGCCCGCCTCTGCGGCATATTTTTGGGCAAGTTGGTCGCAGTTCCCCCTCGTCCCAACCCAGGGTGGTGAGGCCAATGAGAAGCCATGAGCGAAATCATCAGAGCAAATAATTTGCTCAGAATCATTTGAATAATCAGAATTATTCTGATCTTCCCTTAGGAAGACAGCTGATGACGTCCGCGACACCAGTAATGGCAGTCGAACGAAAATCCATCCTGAAATGGTTGTTTACTTTACTACTACTTTTTCTACTCGTCCACTAGGTCGACAGTATGGCGCGGGTTTATAATTTTTCGCACTCGGCCGCTCTCCAAACTTCTGGAGCATGGCGCAGCACCGCCCTATCGAACTAGTGGACGAAGGGCAAAGCGAAAAATTGTCAAGCTCGGCCATTTTTGTCAGTGCTAATGCAACCTCAGTATATGTTTGACGAATTGCTGTGAATTATGTGGCTTCAAAACAAGGTTATTATTGTTCACCAACAGTTCTTTAAAACTGTTTTCTCTCAAAGGCATACTGAGCAAAATGAAGAGCTTCTAATGTTGGCAGTGCAAGCATATCCCAACCTATACGGACTGTCAAAACTAGAAGGAGAATATTAAATGTATGAGGTTAGTTCCGCTAGGTATAGTAATACAATTATTATCTACATACTGTATTGGAGAATCCGTCGTAACCAGAAAGTCGAGTAGGTCCAGGAGGCGAGTGCTTTCGAGTAAGGATATCATCTTCCTGAAGATGATGTCCTTCCATCGAAAGCGCTCGCCTCCTGTACTCGACTTGCTAGTTTTGACGGATTCTCCAATACGATATGTAGATAAAAATAGAAGGAGAATAGCTGGGAGGAAATCGCTGAATCTTGGTAAAGATGGTTGAGTTCCCCCACGTCCATCATTTTCTCTCAATTGGATGGATACATTGCCTTCTTCTTCCAGCACTTTCCTCCTCCTCTTCAGCTTCCAGAGCTGCCGCAAAGACGTACATTTCTCCGTCCGACTGCTTTTTTCACCGAGAGTTTCACCGGACCTAGTAGACGAGCACTCAGATAGTAGCACCTCAGATTCACTCGAGGATCTGGCTTCAGGTGCATAATATTCTGTCCCATCTTAGGTCCTCATTCAATCAGTACCTACTATTCAAAAATTAAGTGTGCACCAGTCTTTCTATTCAAATATTAAGTGTGCACCAGTCTTCAAATTATTTTTCGGCCATTCAAAATTAAATTTGAAAGCTGGTTGCACACTTAATATTTGAATAGTAGTGGTTTATTGAAAAGCTAAATTGGAACACAGTATAATTACAGCAGAAGGTAGATGTTCCAATGAATCTGAGTTGGTGGGAGGAAGGAGCAACATAACAGGTACCCAGTAACCACATTCAAAATTGCCAAAGCAATCATGTGTCCAATAGTATCAAAATTGTCAATCCAGGAAATTCCTAAATCTTGGATTTGGCTTGATTTTCCTCAAATGTGTATCTTGGCAGTGTCTCTGAAAAATTCTCCAATACCTAATTTGATTTTCACAATCATGTTCCTAGTTATACCAGATAAAAACACTATAATGGGGTAGTTACAAGAGTGAAATTTCGTATTTTTAAGTTCAGATTCAAATTTAGCGCACGTTCCTGTACAAGTTTTGAGTTAGAACAAGTTGGCGGGACAAGTCTGACATCACTTGGCAAAAGAACAGATTCAAGTCAAAATAATGGTGTGAGCCCCAGCTCACTGAAACACTACCACAGTGACAGGGGCTGAGTAAACAACATCACACTCCCTTCCTACCTTGGGGGCTGGCCGGAGTGGGCTAGTACCATCCCCACTCCAAGACGACTGAAACACCACCTCCAGCGTCCGCCACCAGAAGCGCTCCTTTCAACTACGTCATCCGCACAAACGACGCCCTCCCTGAACGTCTTGAGAAAGGTGGTGGGGGCGAACACAAAGAAAGTACGTTGCAACAGCATGTGGCGGCCATTCCCCTCTGACGCTATCACCACGCTCCCTTGTACCAAGTTTAGAACATTTTTCGAACTCCTCACTATAATTCTGCCACAAGCCCAGTAGCTCACGAGTATTATTTTGAGCCATCCCCTATTCAAATTCAAGCTGGTAAGACCTCGGACATCCAGTTTGGACGAACCCCCTTTTCTTCTCTGCAGCACCATCAAGGATTTCCTACGGGCCCCGACGATGTGAGTGTCTAAAAACTAAACCTATACATTGGCCAATTGTAGGTGTTCAAACTGTGTAGAAATAAATAGTCATTTTGGAAAAGAACAAACATTTCATTTTAGTCAAATTATTTAAAATCAAATTATTCAAGAGTCAAATTATTTAAAGTCAAATTATTTAAAGTTGTAAAGTCAGTAACGAGTTGTTTAATAGTACGGAGGAAAGGAGGTTGATAAATAACGCATTTTGTGTATCAATCATTTTATTTCTATTTATATTTCCTTTTGTACTCGTTTTTCAATTCGAGTCACGATTGCAATATTCTTTCATTAAAAAGTTCCTATTAGCTGTAAACCTGCATTTTCTTCTTTCATCTACCTGGTTTCCATAACAGACAGGTTGAACGTGCGCTGTGATAACTTTCGTGCGCAGCTACGAATTTCGTGCGCTCGCATACTTTTCGTGCACAGTGACATTTTTCGTGCCCTTATCATTCCCTTCAGGAAAATAACTTCAGACCTAGACACACTCGGTGATCTAAGAGTAATTAGGCCCTTCAGGTTTCATTGGAACTTCAGAAACGTCACTTTGAGCCGCCACAGTCATCTACCAGGTAAATATCTATATCTAACTACATTTCTTAGTCATTAGGTATAGCTCATTCAAATACCTTAACTTATGCCAATATAGACTCTTAATTTATATTTGGTTGGTTTAACACATTCAGACTGGCTGCTTCCTTCGGTGGATCCATGAACTCATGATTCGGTGGATCCATGAACATTTTTCGAAACGCTCTGGATAGTTCATTTTTCCCCCAACAGGGCTCTTTTTGGTCTCAATCGCTTCGGAATGAACCCACCTTACCGTCCCAACCTTTCGGTTTCGGATATCAGTGCATGTTATCACGCAAAATGCCGGCTTCTCATCAGTGCGACTGTTTTGCTGTGAAGTTCCAAAATTTTCCTAGGTCCTGGGGACAATCTGGGTTTTGAGCCCCGGTCTGAAGGTGTTAAATGGGGTAATTAGGTTGAATAGATCATACGCCCACAGCTTACAATGGCAATGTTTATTTTTTTAAACCTATATTTTTCAGTCTAGCTGCTTGTTAGAATTTTTCTAGTAGCCCCCACCCCGTAGTGCCAAAGCCGTGTGTAGGTTTTCCCGCTTCAATCCGAAAATTTCGTTTGTACAAGACTAATTTTCTAGGAAGCGTTTCTGGGAGTTTTACTTTACAGATGAATATGTACTTCAATAAAGATTCACTACTCAGAAAAATTTTTTTTAATATCATGCAACTATCCCATAGTGAAGTCGTTTGCGATTATGACTGATTTTCCTCTCCAAAATCTCCTGCTGCGTTTCACGTTTTTGACTTTCCCAAACAATTTTGGGATTTGACTCATACAAATCCTTGTATGAGGCAAAATAAAATCATCCCCGTTGAATAGATAGAACCCACGTATTTGAAAACGTTACCTACGATAAAGTAAATTCAATGAAATTTTCAGTGTTTGTACGGCTTGGTCCCGTATGAAGATAGCGGAAGGTACCGACTTATTGTTGATTAGAGATTGATGTTTTGTGATTATCTACTTTGGATGCGAGGAAGCTGTGTGACACCCACTTGGAATACAACACGCACGCTGCTGTTACTTTCAACCCTGAAAACGCTATCAAAATCATAGGTACAATTTGTTTTTGTGATCTCTAGCATTTATGTCCGAGACAAAGATTTACCACAGAGCTGAAGCTGTTCAAGAATCTTTCGATATCAAAGAACGAGTGGAAGTTTGAGTTTGGAGAACCCAAATTTGTTTGAACTGCTACACAATTGCAAAACGTCGATGGCGATGAAGCAAAATAAAAATTCGATTAAAGCACAAAGGGGCTATGTTCAAAAACGGAGTTTTGAGAAAAACGCAAAAAAAGTTATCACCAGTGCAAAATTCCTAAAATTGTGATGTTAGGTTTTTGGTAATATATTAATTTGTTTATTAGTTGTGAGTTTATGATTTTTGTTTATAGAAATTTCAGATAGGTAGGTTGGTGCGTTGCTGAAGGCAGGTAAGTGCGGTAAGTACTGGTTTACTGATTCTAATGTTACGTTAAGTTGAATTTAAATTGTGATAATAGAAGTTTTATTATTTTGAATTAAGTTGTTACATTATTTATCCTAATTCCTATCTGATTTCTAGTTATAAGTTAAGTTAGCTGTAAAGGTTCCTAGGGATCTCGGCAGGCAGAAAAAGGGCCTCGGACTGAAGGTCCGAGGGTCGTTGTTCGAACCTGGTTGAAATTCCTTGGGGTCGCTGCCACCACCCGGGTCGGTAAATGACCTGGGAAATACCAAAATCCTAATTGCGATATACCTGTGCCTTTTTGGTGAGCTGAAAAGGGTAGATTCTGAAATAAGCAACAAGAGTTAAACACGTAGGGTTTTTATTAAATAAAATTATAAGTTCTGTACCGGGAAGCGGAATTTCTTTACATACTCTGAAGGAGTCAAAATTTACGTATCGCATCAATATTCGTCGTTAAATGATATCGGTTTCGTAGGAACAGAAATATACAATGTAAAATTTAAAAAGGAAATGACTCGACTTAATTCTAATCTTGTGACTTAGAATCCTTAGTTAAAAATAAGAACATAGTTGTATACAAAATTTACAATAGTTTTTGTACAAGGTTTTCTTTCTTTCTATTACTTTGAATGGCGGGACTAAGATAAGAGGGGGAGGGTGCCAGATTTGAGTGTGATTTGTAAGCGCTTACAGTTGGACGTATGAGGGAATGGGCTCACCCTTATGCCGAGCTTGGATCTTTTCAAGATCTCCGTAGCAGATGATTGTCCAGGGCTTCTTCCTTCTGAAGGCTTGTAGATTGGGGGTGCCTGGAATCGGGGCAAGACTACCTCGGTTCGGGGGTCGTTCCGGGTTCGGTTCGATCGTGTCGGCTTGAATGGAGAAGGCGGCAACATTCCTGAGTCCGGGCCTTGGCTTTACGGAAATCTCAGGAAACGAAGACTGGCGGGATTGAAGCTAAGTCTATTCGGTACGGGACCACTACACTTCTCAGTTCTTAGACTTCACAGTACACTTATGGGGGATGAGTCAGCAAGTTAGGTTCGAGAGCACTGTCTGAGACGCATGGCTTGACTGACTGAGGGCACAAGGGAGGGGGCAGCCCCTTTTATGCCCTCGGCCCTCGTGGCCATTGGATGGAGAAGGCCGCGATGGTGGCGCGCTCATTGTCCTTGGTACACGTGTGGCGGACATCGGTCTTGGGTGTTGCTCGGCGGACATCGATTCTCCGTTGCTTGCATGGAAGGTTCGAATCATGGAAGTGCAATGGTACCGGCGGTTTAAATTGGAATGTGCCTGAAGGGCATGGAGATTATTTCTGGCACATTACAAAATAATAGCTTATTACACCAATCTCTTTCATTTCTTCAAGAAATTTTCGAGCTATAATCAAGTTTTTCTGAAGTTGAGAAAATTTTTGAATGTGGAAGATGGGTGGACATAGCCCCTTTGTGCTTTAAGGTATCGATATACACTCCTAGTAACGCAGGTAAACTATAGTGAAATTCAAGTCAAGCTTTATGAAACCGATTTTCTACAGATCTCTGTGATCTTTAATAATGTTCTGTGTTAGCTAAAGAATTTTTTCTTCACTAGGACTAGGAAAATAGGTACCTACCCTAATACTAACGCTGGTAGTAGCAGTTGTGAAATTCAAGGTCATTGAATTCAACAAAGTCAATTGAACATTCAAGTCAATGTAAACTTGAACTGTTGAGTTCAATTTTTTTCTTCGTTCAAATGAAACGTAAATATAAATTGGTATTGTTTCGAGTTTATAAACGTCTGGTACCTACCTTCCCTGTCTACTTGTCGGGCTGGCAAAAAAAGGAATTGCAAGCCAGTTTAAAACACTATTCTTGGCTTTATAGAGGGAAACCAAATAGATAATTTATTTGAGAACTTAATTTTAGTACAGCAGCATAGGACAACTGCATGTTACCCCTCTGCGATATAGCAAAAATGTTCGACAGCACATCTAGGGGACGAAATCAGGGTAGCATAGCACATCTACGCTAATTTCGAAGGTAGTTCGTTGGCAACCAAATTTATTGTAAAATCATGTCGAGCGACCCCAAGTAGGCTAGTTTGAACACAGAAAATGAAGAAAACACGATTACTTTACTCGCAAAACAGTTTTATGGCTCTCCTGAAAAGTTGGCAAAAGTTAGATGTGCCATGCTGGGCCTCAAACGACGATATAATAATAAATAAATACAAAACAGATTGGTCAAATAAACAGAAGGCAGACGATTTCTTTTACCAGGCGCGGGTAAATTTGGCGGGATAACGGAAATATGTGTAAACTAGCGCTTGAACGTTGGGAATGCTAACTAATCAAAAACTAAGGTATTTCAACTAGCTGAGGAAAACTTAATTCATTAGAAAATTCTTTTAAAATAACATACAAAGTCAGAAAACGTCGATTTCTATTTAGTTTTTAATTTAATAATTTCCCAAGAAGAAAATTTAGTATACAAACCTATCGAAAAGGCAGAGAAGCGCGTGTGCTGCAAACTGCCGCATTCTGGTGGCAGAGTGAAGCAGCTGTTTCTCTGGATACGCCGTTTGAGTTAGATCAGTGGTCGTATTTTGCGTATTGATTTTCAATTTTCTACTCACCTTGGAAGTTCTTCTATTCCACATCATTTGGAAACCAGTATTCTGGAGATTCTAGAGAGTTATCTCAATTCATTCAGAACGAGAAACGTAAGTAAAACAACTTTTTCACGATGCTGAAGTGGTTCATGATTGTCAACAAGATGGCTGACGCTTGGCCGATGGAATCGGAGGTGGCGTTTTGATCTAGTTTTATGTTGAAGGGACGCTTGTCATGGTCTTGCTATTCTTCGCATCACTGTTTATGAATTCATCGTAATTGTTGGATAGCAATATTAATTCTCAACTGCCGCGTGAAACTTCGCTCAACTCATCAATTCCGGTCCTATCTCTCGCCCTGCCTTTCGGTCATTCTTACCCGCCTCTCATATTCATAAAAAGTCGATAACTTGGTGGGTAGCTGAGTGAATTAATGCGTAGATTCCAGAATCAAGTGGGGAGTTACTAATAAATACCGCAATCGTACAGGTGTTTCGCCCGTTGGGACCATTGTGATGTAAGTTTTGTTTTTTGGAATTTTGGTAGGTAGGTAGGTGGTTCAAAGTAGGTTACCACTCCCATGAATGGAGCTAGAAACTTCCCGAGAATAGGTAGTAGATCAGACTAAAGTGGAAGTACTTTCTAGTTTTTTGCTCACAATCATTGACAGGCTGTAAGTCACGTTGTTGTAAATTACTCTGGTTATGGTAAGGGGTGCATACGGATTGTAGTTCGAAGAGAATAGCGGTAACCCAGTGGGTTGCATTGAGAACCTGAAAGTAGAGCTTATGATAAGTAGCTACATAATTGTGCTAAACCAGAAGTTAAGCCTGCTCATTTGCAATACAAATATAGTAAATTACACCCCTACGTGAATTTCATTTTGTGGTCCATGCTCGCCATCGCCCACTCGTGATGACGTCACCACGTTTGGCGTCGTTTTGGCGCCAATTGAAGGTGCGCACAATTTGAAACTTCTTGTATAGTTAATTCTGTTCATTCAATGTGTTGAAGTTGTCTGTTGTTTGAAATTCCTGATGTATGCACTTGAATAGAGCAAAAAACTGAGAGGGCAATAAAAAATTCTGAAAGCATCGGGAAGCTGTGAAGATGGCAGAGATAAGTACTTGATTGTAGCTACAGACATGGAAGTTAAATTCTTGGTGTCTTCCTTCAATTTTGGTTATCAGTATTCTGTCTCATACCAGAACGAGATGGACGAAAGAATTTAAAACATTTTCTTCTCTTCAACATTTTCATCTTCTTTACCAAGGCTCCTCATTACATCGAAAATAACTGAAGAAGGCGTGTCATTCTGTATCACAATCAGACAGAAAAACTACTCTGAATTCATCCCCAGTGAGATTTGGTTGTGCTACTTGAATAGGGTGTGCGCCTGGGTAGGAAAAACTGTTTACTGTTATTTTTAATCTAAGGTAGACCTCTTTCTGAGAATTTTGGTACCAACCGCGACCTTCTAGCGTGTGTAAATCTTTTCCTATGAATTTTCAAAGTTTCGACCGTTATGACGTCACAGTGGGCTGGGGGGTCCCGCCCAGGCGGGAGGGGCGCGTGACGTCATAAACGGTCGAAACTTTGAAAAATCATAGAAACAGATCTACTCACGCTAGAAGGTCGCGGTTGGTACCAAAATTCTCAGGATGTAGTCTACTTTCGATTAAAAATCTAAAAAATCCAGGCGCATCCCCATTAGCGGCAGCACCTTTCAATGCTTCACTCAAACGACAAAAGTTGACCCCTTATCCTTCATAAAAACATCGACAAACTGAGGGTCTGCAGGTAGGTGCTAGAAGAACGTAGATAGGAGGGGGGTTCCTCATCGAATTTTTTCTTATTAACCCTTTAGGGATTGATTTATGGGACGCGCGTTGGCCACCCATGCCTCTATTAAAATTGCAATCGCCGACCCCCTGGCCTGAATTATTTCGCCAAAATCGGAGGGTGCTCTGCGCTCGCAGTTTTTCTTATATTTCTCAGCTCAGATTTATCAAATTTCTTTCGAATTCTTACACAATAATCTTTATATGTTTATTGATGTTATGACAAGTCAACATTGAAATATAAACAGGCATTGAAGGTTTATAGTTAACAGAAACCATAAAACAAACTCTCCTCCAGTTCTTTAAATGCATCACTTTCTTCATCTTCTACATACTCTTCTTCCTCATCACTAAGACCATCCGTAATAATTTTGCGAATTTCATCATCGTCATAAATACGTTTTTCGGACATTGCACAACGATACATCAATCACAACTGTGTGTCAACTAAAATCTACAGGTGACACACATTCGAAAGGGGGCTGAAGAGGTAGGGGGGGGGGAGGGAGGGTTTGAAAAGAGGTACTACGGTCAAACAACAATTCAGAATAGTGGTAGTAACAGCAAAAATCCAATAGATAGCAGGAGAGGTGAGAAAGAGACACATTCTTGTAGAAAAAAAAGGCGACGGATATATACGTCGCTGGGCCTCCTGAGCAGATTGGGGCTGACAGATATTTCCGTCACTGGGCCTACAGAGCAGATTGAGGCCAACGGATATATATGGCGCTAGTCCCTAAAGGGTTAAAACTCTTTGCATCAGTTCACGAGCGAATTCTTCCCACAATCCATTATTTCGCGGTTGAGATTCATTTTGAAGGAATTCACGATTGTAATGATTTCCCTCATACCTGTTCTTCAAACTTGACAGAAAAAAAATAGCTGAGTGACGTCTATTGTGAAGCTGATGAGATCGAATCCCACTTCTGATGTTAGGTCTTCCATAATCAACACAATACTGACTTCAACGAATAGATTAGTTTAACACAACAGTGCGGATGACAGTCAGGACGGTCATCCCTGCTTTCCTGCCATATGGACGACCGGTGGATCCGCATTGAAGGTGTTAATAATTTAGCTATCTAACACAATACTACGGTATCAACCAACATCCGAAACTTCCTTTATAATAATCACCGTCTCCTGAACTCTGTCCTTGTCTGTTGTTCATGGATGCTATACAAAACTCCATGGCAAGTGCGTGGAGAAGTAAGTAGGTGCTGCACTCTGACTTGGTGGAATAGGTAGGAACTAGGTATCCAGTTTCCCGCGCCACATATAGTACTATATTCATACTGTACTATACTATAACGTCAGCAGATTCGGAATCTTCTTTTCAGAACTCTCAAAAGCGCAGTCAACTCATTTCTCAGACTCAAAACGATCCTACTTTATTTATTGTGTATTCATGAAAACGCTTACATCGCTACCATGGAATGACGCTCAAGCTTTCAATCCAAAGAAATCTTTCTCATTCGATGTGTTACAGATGCCCCGTGGAAGGCGACATCGTAGCAGTTCTTCGAGGTCGAGACCCAGGTCGATATCCTGGTCGAGATCCCGATCTCGAACTCCAAGATCCGTCAAGAAGAAAAATATAGGGAGTCCTACGACAGCCCTTACTACAAGCATTCGTACAGGTACAGAATTTAGATTATCCACAGCTTGGGTGCGTAATGCAGTCAGAATTTGAAACCTAATTCTATTTTGATAATCGTATTTATCTTGGTGTTTGGTTGATAGAGTATAATTGTGTCTACAATCTAAAAAGACATAGTATTCTATTCACTGAGAATTGGATTGAAAATCCATCGCAGATCGCGGTAAACTTTCTGAAATGTCATTTCTGATTACATAGAATATTGGCTGTGTTGGCATCCCAATATAACCAAGTACTCATCGCTTCGATTTCCTCCAACATTTACTGTCAAAGTTTGATCAGCAAATTGGCATTTGAGCGACCATTCGTACTACGATTTATAGTTTTAGCATGCTAATGCCAATTGATTTTTATTATGGGTATCACGAATTACCTGTATTTTTCTATAAAAGGATTTGAGTAGAATGAAATAAACGATATTCAAGAAAGAAACAGGTTTTGTGCACTTGTTAATCAGGCGGAGGAAAGATTTTCTTGGTCCTCACGCATCTCATATTCTGACAGCAGTTTCGTGCCTTCCATTCATTATGTAATTTGTATGCTTATTGTGGACTTTGTTCTACAAGGAGGAAACTCAGTTGTTGGCATAACACAGTCATGTATTCAATTGAATACTGCTTAATCAAGTTTTAGTTGTTTATCGAACTAGTCATTGACCACCAATCCAATGAAATTCTTCGAGATGCGAAACAATCACAAATAACCTCCTTGAGGGACGAATACCTAATTTTAAGCTTACAGTCGTTAGATTTATCTCATCTCATCCACTTCCTTGAGTTTAGTTATGGTATTTTCAAACAAAATTTTTGTGTCTGTTCTCTGTATTACTTGTATTCGTATTGAACTAGCGAAAATACTCATGATCGAGACTGCATTCGTTCCTCGCCTTCTTTGCTTGTTGTTGCTGATCCGGAATGGGGAATT
>CM019177.2:70911135-71037039 GCA_009739505.2 Apolygus lucorum
CTGGGTTACTATTTTCATCAATTGCAGGGGCTATAGTCTAGGTAGGTACCTAAATTTGAAATTTTCAAGGATTTTCGAAATTTATTAGTGCAGCAGTCTAGGGAATCGAAAAACTAAAAGATTGCCGCTGGAATCATGGAAAACCTAAATGAATAAACGGTTATTCAAATTTTCTCTGGCAATGGGGTAGTTGCATGGGTCGGAATTTCGTGTTTTTGACTTCATATCGAATTTAGCGCACTTAAAAACGTAAATGGACCAGTTTTCAGTTCGAATTCCCATTTAGTTTAGCCGCATTTCAATAAAGAAGTACCATCCTTTTTAGTGTTGGCGGGCCACTCCTCTTACGTCATCCTAAACGAGAATCTCACGATAGAGTGCGTTGAGATCACTGCAATCGAGGACAATTCGAGTCAGAAACATTGAAGAGTACTTGCAAAATGATGGTGATGATTAAAAAAACTTTGAAATATATTTTTCGGTTTTTTATGTTTGAATTAATCGTTTAAATTGAAAATTTTGAAGCATAATTTTGGCTGTTTTGCCGATGCCCGGGGCACATGGGCGCGGGTACTTCGATTAACCCCGTTGCTTTAACCGTCATAGTTATCACGTTATCAGTTTTTCGGGTGGCCCTTTCTCGTAGTGCGGTCCGAGTTGTTACAGTTGTTAGTTGTTATAGTTTACACCAGTATTTACCATAATTTATTAGTTGATTGGTTTGGAAAAGATAATGTTCACTGTAAAGTTTCAAGAAGCTTTTAATAAACGCTTGCATACGAGTCTGAACACATGTCTTCACTTTTTTCACTTCACCGCTACCTACCCAATCTGGTTTCGAGTGTTGTTCGATAGTTCTTTTAACTCAGGGGTATATCTGTTTCTTCCGTAAGTACAACGGTTTTGGCTGTATATCATTTATGCGTAAATGTAGGGCTTATTCCAACGAATGGTGAACGATTTTCTACGAACGCGAATGACGAAGATAAAGTTCGGTAGGAACAACTTGGCTGTAAGTAGAAATCATCAGAAAAACAACCGTAACTTTTTTTTCGTTTATGTGCCAAAGTATTGACATAAAATGTCAATATGCCAAAAAGGAGAGCCATCGACTAGAGTTTCGAGGTAGCTTCCCTGGAAAATATTCCGTACATAAATATTGGCATGTTGTACCAATGAGTGTTTGTAAATTGTTAAATAAAACGATGTTGGTTATGTCCAACTTAGAAGAATCTAGCAAATTTGCGAGGTTGTGGCTCGAGTAACACCAGAACACACCGCATTTCTTCACAAACCATATGAGGTTTAAGGTACAGTGGAGGGAATGCCAGTAGGAAACAAAATCTTTGATGCAACATGTTTCGATTACACAGCTAGCAAAATTCAGTATGAAAGCACCACAAGTGTGAGTGATTCTCCAATTTTATTGCCACAAACGAACGTAAACAAACCCAACAGAGGGTTGCTATCAAAGGACCCCCTGGGCAAAGGAAGGGGTCTCTTGGCCCCCCTTCACACCCGTGACGTGGCCCCCACCCCGCAGTGTCCAAGCCGTGTGTAGGTTTTCCCGCCTGAATCCAAAAATCCCGTTTTTTCGAAAAAATCTCTAAATTTTTTGGAAGCGTTTCCGGGAGTTTATTTGCAGATTCGTACTTCAATAGAGATTCTCTACACAGAAAAAATACAAAAAAATATCATGCAACTACCCCATTATCGTTTGATTTTGATGATTCCAGCGGCAATCTTTTAGTTTTTAGATTCCCTTGAGAAGTTTGAGCCCCCCCAATTTACCCTCTTAATTACAAAAAGTACCTAGAAAACCCTGAGTCGTTTCGCCCACTAACTGAAGAAAATTGAAATGTTGGCACTCTTAAAAAGGGATGGTTATGACGTTATGAGAAACTACTTTTACCACCAGCGCCCCTAGCGGTGGTTGGCGCCTCCTTGACGGATACCGTCTAGTGAAAAGGAAGGGAAGTATGTGTGAGGTGATTTGTATTTGACAATCAAAATCATTTGGTTAGCTTCGCACTTACAATATGAATCACGATATGAAGGGAAGTTGTGGGATTTAAAGCTTGTACAACTAAACATTAAAATGGAAGTATTTTTAGCCGCTGTAGGAGGGAAATCGTGACAGTTTTTGACGGATTAATCGGCGAAAAATTATAACGTAGAACGGGAAATATCCAATATTACGACGTGAGATTGTTTTATCTTCTTCAGAGTGACAGGGACATCTATCATCTCTGGTGGAGCCAACATGGTGGATGAGTGTTGTGTGAGGATGTTCGTGTAGTTGCATTTTACTCATGCTTTTGGAGAGTTCTACATGTGGTGATGTTGGAGAAACCATTATCGGAAAAAAAGGTCTGATAAAAATAAGGATGACATTTTTGGTTCACATACTATATATTGTACTTTCGTACCATTTTCGTTAAGGAGGTAGGCGCACTCCCTCTACCTTCTCCCGTGAGGGTTCTGGTTTTCTGAATTTTTGGAAAGTTATCCATCTAGTTACGTATGTAACCATTCATAAACAACATTAATTTAGTTGTGACCGATCAACTACAGAATTGCATGTCTTTATTGACCATTCAACACGTCATGTATCGTTACTATGCCGAACAAAATGAATGATAACTAATTTTAGTCTTGTTTGGAAAATAAAATTCTAGTTTTAAAAATGCAATAATCGGGTGAAATAATTTTGTGCGGTCTTGGAAATCTCGAGTTTATTTGTTCAAATTTTAAGCGGTTTCTTCGTCGAAACGTTTCGATAAATGTCGCGTCGCGCGTGCCGCTGATGGAGGATGGTTTGCTTCAGATGAGCTGTGCAGTGCTTTGCCTCCAAGAATGTCCTGAGAGACTGTGTGATGGATCCCAGAGAAGACCGTAGCAGTGCGAGTAAGCGTACGCTAGGCAGTGCTAGTCTGAGCGATCGCAATTTCAGGTCCAAAGGGAATCCTAATGTAGACAAACCTCCCGACACTAACGCGGCAGTACCGCCTTCTTTGAGCACGTCCATTTCCAGATCATCGCCGTCCAAGAGTTCCAAAACTACCGGTGTAACTTCTCCTCCGTTAGACCCACGAAACCTGTTAGTACCATCAATATTGTTCTTCCATAAGTGGTTAATGCCTTAATCTGCCGCTGTATGCGTAGATGAGGTACCAATTTGGTTGAATGCTTGGTTTGATGAGGTTGCAGTATTTGATTGTGTAACTGAGTGACAGAGCTGAACTGGAGGATGCCCGGACGTGCCCTCGACTAAATTAATTTCCTTCGATTACAACTTCTCTGATTAACTGCCAAAGATGTCTGTTCTGATATGTTACCTGCTGCTAAGGACGATCGCTGAATATGTCCGAGCATCCTTCCTCTAGATCCCAACTCTTAGGATCCCAGCTCCACATTTTTACTGAACTGATATCTTGGCGTCTTTCTCGCTAACTGGCTGATTGACGAGCTTGGAACTGACGAATCTGTTATTAAAAAATCTGGTGCCATTTTGCCATTAGGTAAGTTATGCCATTATGGGGAATTTGCATGCAATAATTGAAATAAAATTATTTTTCCCTTTGAAAGGCAATCTCTTGAGAGCAACGAAAATCAAGTCAAGCCACAGAAATGACTTAATTCTAAGAAATTTGATTGAATTCATTATTCTTGCTTCGGTCAGCCGATTCCAAACTATTTGAGTTGGGAATCAACTAACCGTCTTCAGGGCGGTTATGGAGTTATCACCAGCGGGGAGTAGATACTTTTACCACAAAACTCTGTTTATAAGGTTTGCTGCTACAGGCAGTACCGTATGTGACGTCACCAGTGCAATTTCATTAAGTTTACACGAAAACTGACAAAAAATCGGGGATTACTATCAACACAAGGAACAATTCTTACATGAAGACAGGAAATTCCAGTTTCATTCTGAGCTCTGAATTCCATCTTCCACGATTGATGCTAATTTCTATTTTTATTTATCCTTTATAATCATGGAAGTAAATGAATTCTACTTCCTTTATAACCCCTTGGGTGACAATGTGGAAGTCCTTATCAGTTTTCTTTCTTCTTGCCTGTAACTTCCCATATTTTCCTATTCATGTTTATTTATTTCGTCCTCGTGTTCTTTCAGTTCTGATCACTAGTCGTGAGTTACAAAAGTTTCATTTTCAGACCCATGCAAATTCCCCATTACATTCACACCTCATAGCCATTTTGGTGGTTTCTGTAGGTTCATCTTTTCGTGGGTTTTCTACTTTCTCATATTAGCTTGTTTTTAGGTGTACGTTTAATTTGTGCCGAAAATCCATGACCCGAGTTTTTGATCAGGTTCAGGTGGCAAGGTACCAAACTTGTGGAGCGTTGGGAAGCAGCTCCCCAGCTGATGTGGTTGAGTTTTCAAAAATTCGACGAAGGAACCAGGAACTTCGTTTGACATGTGTACGATCTTATGCTTGATAGGTGTGAGTTTCTAGGGAGGACGAATAGTAGGAGTCCCTCACGAATGGCCTATTTTCCATCAAAATGTACGAAGAATCTCACTTGAGGGACCTCATATACTGTGGACTGAAATGGACACCTTCCATTCTGTTATCCTTTTTGCAAGTCTTTCTTGAATGGGATCATCAGATCCGAGATCATCGTTCCTTCTGATTATTTGTAGTTAGGGAAACTGGCTCATATTCAAACATGCTTTCAATTCATTACCGGTAAAATGCATTCCAAGTACCACATCTCCTGGATACTGTGCTGTTTCTAGACCTGCGTCTAAAAATGTCTTGCTAATAAATGTTGACAGATTAATACGTATTGCGCAGGAGCGTCCAGTTCCGCGCAACCTCAGGACTAAGACTGAAGATAAATTATGAATGTATTTAGGATTCGTATCTCGTAATAAGATTGTACAAGGAAGTTACACGTGATCTCATTCACTGAACCGAGATGTGATCGTTTTTAGATACCATAACTCGCGTAGATTGTCGCGCAATGCCCTCTCATTCCCGATTATATCTAACCTTTGGGACCGCTTCTGTTTCTTCTCGGTTATCTCTAGTTTTCCCTCTACGAAAATAAGTCCGATATCCTCAGAGATCTCATTGGTTTCATCAGGTTGCTGTTGTATGTGCAAATTTTCATGTTGAACTGTTTCCTTCTTTGATGAATTTGTGCTGCGATTTATTTTGCTATGACCTGGGGTGAGTAACGTGTTTTATTCTAATACTAGCAGAGATCTGCTTCGTGTTGTCATGTTCTTTTTGATGGCTTAGTGTCGACATTTCTCTTTTGGGTATTCCAGCCATCTCATTACTTTCTCATTCTTTGGGCTGATGTTGATACAATCTTTATAGAAGGTTTAATGAACCAGTTCCTGTGAGAGCACCATTGTTAAGGGTGAGTTCCTTTCCATTCCTCTCATATACAGGGTGTCTACAAAACAGTTGTAAGGAATTCAAGGGGTCGATTCTACAACTAATTTCCAACAAAAAGTGTCTCCTAGAAATTTTTTTAAAAACGCCTCTTTAACCGACTTTTTTCACTTTCAAGTTTTTTTTCGTGTTTTCGACCTTACACCATTAAAACGGTCATAACTCTCTTAAATTACACTCAAAAATTAAAAATAAGGATACCGTTGGAAAGAGCGTCAAATTTCCTATCTCCCTGATACCAAATAACAAATTTTTAGTTGAATTACACGAGGAATGAAGCAACCTAAAAAGTGAACTTAGTAAATTTTCGAAAAATTCCCGTTTTTCAACGCCTATAAATCTAGATATTACCAGGTAAAGTTGTGTTGCCGGAAAGCCTAAAAACTGCGCCAGAATCTCAGCTTTCCAACGGTATAATCAAAACATATTTTACAACCGAATTTAGGGGAGAATTTCGTGTTTGAACGCGGAAAAACGTGCATTTTTTCAACGAAATCGGCGCTCTGGCCTCCTGTTTCCGGAGGCCTCGCGGTCACTGCGGCGCCGACTCACCCACTCTCATCGTCCGACCCCTCAGATCGACTAGGCGGAGCGCCGATTTCGTTGAAAAAATGCACGTTTTTCCGCGTTCAAACACAAAATTCTCCCCTAAATTCGGTTGTAAAATATGTTTTGATTATATCGTTGGAAAGCTGAGATTCTGGCGCAGTTTTTAGGCTTTCCGGCAACACAACTTTACCTGGTAATATCTAGATTTATAGGCGTTGAAAAACGGGAATTTTTCGAAAATTTACTAAGTTCACTTTTTAGGTTGCTTCATTCCTCGTGTAATTCAACTAAAAATTTGTTATTTGGTATCAGGGAGATAGGAAATTTGACGCTCTTTCCAACGGTATCCTTATTTTTAATTTTTGAGTGTAATTTAAGAGAGTTATGACCGTTTTAATGGTGTAAGGTCGAAAACACGAAAAAAAACTTGAAAGTGAAAAAAGTCGGTTAAAGAGGCGTTTTAAAAAAAAATTTCTAAGAGACACTTTTTGTTGGAAATTAGTTGTAGAATCGACCCCTTGAATTCCTTACAACTGTTTTGTAGACACCCTGTATATCTCCGTATTAGCTAGGCCTTTAGGTGCCTTTTTTGTAATTCTTCATCTTTTTAGTCAGGAAATAGAACAACGAGCTTAGATTTTAGAATTTTAAATTTTATCATACATATGAATAAATTAATAAATCCAGAAATCTCTACGTTAATCTGTTAGAAATTACCTCCTTAGTGTTTCCGAAAAACCCCAGAATGGGGTATTTCAGTGGGTCGGAAATGCAGGTTTTTGACCTCAAATTTGGATTCAGCACCCTTGAAAACCTATAATATAGGTAGTATATTATAGTACATTATACTCCAACTTTTAGCCCAATGATACTATAACATGTAAAAAAATTAATTAAGGAGATCACACGTTTGAAAAAAAGGCGGGCCGCCATAAATGCACACACACTACGCCGCTCGCGTGTGTGAGTAGTATTTTGTAGTATCCAAGAGGTCCTCCGAGGGTTTCATCTCTTCTCTGTGCATGGATACTTTTCTCAAAGAGTTTTGGCTAGCTACGTCACAATTGACTAGCTACGTCACACCATTCAAATCTTCAACTTCCTTAGCTTCTCTGATTTTTTAAAAACATTTCTCGACAAACAGACCCGATATCCGTTATTCCTGAGCCATACTCTTTTGAAAAAAAAAAAAAATTTTAAATCGACTGAAATACCCCATTTTCGAATCAACCGTTTATTCATGGTTTTGGAATTAATTTTGACTTGAGACCATATAAATCAGGGCCTCAGGAGGACCTCAGAGAGTAAGGAGGTTGGGATTGTAGTTCAACCCCCAACACAGAGATGTCTCTGTGTAGTCAGCGACTCCTTCCCACAGCTGAAATAGTTCATTTTTGAGGTTCATAATCAGTACCTGGACCTGTCCTTACCTCCGTGATAAGGTGTCACTTGGCTCTATTATCGCTCCCCCACCTCACTCTTTCCCTTGGAGTGTACTATTCCTCGTCATTCATTTGCCCTGATTGGGGTTTGAGCACTGGACTGGGAGCCCTAGAAGCGTTCTGATTGGTTGAGTTCCAGGACGTGGTCATGAGGGATGGCAACAGATAGCATTCTCTCAACATCATCGCAACAAGTCACCTTTTTAACACGTATTTTTCTCCTTGGGGCGTTACCGGCCGCATCTAAGTAATTAATTTGAAAACATAGTTTTTTTTTCGATATTTAAGACTAAATTCGAGCTGATTTTCAATCATGTACTGGGTTTTTAAACGTTTCTATGGTGCCAGTTGTCGATTGAACATTTGAACTACTGGCAGTAGGGACAACAACAATATTTGTAAGGGCAACTTGGAAATTTCCCCTCATCTCGATTGGTTTTCTTAAGTAAAGACACGAAAAATATCCATTTCTGGTCATTCATCATTCGAAAGGATTTGAAAAGAAGCGGCATGAAGAGAGTGTGGCCTCCCTCACCACTTCAGTTTCCCGTAGTAGTTCTTTAGCTGAAAGAAGATGGTGCAATTGAGGCAGCCTCAAAAATGCTTGCACGCCATTTTAACGTTAGCTTTCTTCCTTTGTTAACTTGTCTGCAGTACTCTGTGGGTTTGAGAGTTTGGCTGATATATTGACTATTGACAGTTTGGCTGGCTCTCTTCTTGACAGTGGTTTGATGGAAATCCGTCGAAAAACTACACTAGCGATTTGAGGTTTTTCTGGTCAACTACAATCGCCCCCTTAATGTCGGCTTGGGAGATTATTTGGATAGGTGACCACTCGTGGGCGGGATCGCTGGTCCTGGTAATTTTTCGGGTTGGGGCCGTAGGTGAACCCCCCCCCCCCCCTCCCACCACTTGAGGAGGTGAGACAATAAGTAACCATGAGCGAAACCATCAGAACCAATTCTAATCTTCCCTTTGGAACTGCTAATGATGCCCACGAATCCTCTCTCCCCTGGTCCTTAGTAGTTGATAGGTCTCTCGCAAGGTTGTCTCAGTTACTCTGTGTTAGACGAATGATCAGTCAGATGAGTCAGAAACACGATTATGAATTGCACAGAACGTTCGTTGAAGGAAGTGAGCCAAATTTCAGCTGAACAAATGCGTTCTTTTTTTGTTTGTTCGAATGGAATTTCTTATCATAACTTGTGCTTCCTCAACAACCAAGAATCAAATAAATTGAAGGCACCCACAACTTTGGGATAACGTTATTCAGCTGGTAGGAATTTCCTGTCTAAATAAATTTGATCAGTCGGTCGCTGTTCGTTACTCTCTGCTGGCCGGTATTTCCCTAAATTGTAGAGGCAAAACTTTAAAAATTGTAGCTAAATTTGAAATTTTCAAGGATTTTATAAATTCATTAGTGCACGGCCCTAGGCAACTGAAAACCCGAAAGATTGCCGCTGGAATCATCAAAATCGAACAATAATTGCCAGAGAAAAAATGGGAAAGACCGTTTATTCAGTAATGTTTTTCCCATTTTTCTCTGGCAATTATTGTTAGATTTTGATGATTCCAGCGGCAATCTTTCAGTTTTTCAGTTGCCTAGGGCTATGCACTAACGAATTTCTGAAATCGTTGAAAATGTCAAATTTAGCTACAACTCGAGTTTTTGCCCCTACAATTTAGGGAAATACTAACGAGGCACGGCGACCGACTGAGACCCCCTTAACCCTGCGCGATAGTATGATTGGTAGGAGGTACTATTAATGGAAAAGCTCAGTTCTTCGCTGGTGGATGATCTTTAGAGTAAAATTATTAACTATTGTGTAATAATCTGCAGCTTTTTAAATCACGGATCATAATGGACATTCTGGAACAATTTTTGAAGTTGAAAACGTACTTTATTTAGGTATCCGCCAGAAAGTATCAATTGCGTGGGGGAGAATTTATGGACAAAATGTGTAGTAAAAGTAAAAAATACGAAAAACGTGTTTTTGAGGTTTTTGGTGTGAATTGCAATCTTGAGCATGATATTTTTGGTGTATTCAGAACCCGTGGAAAATCTTATCTACGGGTATTTTATCGAACATTATCATAGTTTGAAAGTAGCTAAAAATCAGTCTTTGGAAATACTCAGGTTGCATTGAATTCATCGGTACCCACACAAAGGAGCTATATCCAAAAACGGAGTTTTCAGAAAAACGCAAAAGAAGTTTTCACCAGAGCACAATGGGGAATTTGCCTCAATTTTAGATTCCGGAATTTCAAGTCAAATCCTATAATAGGGCCCTAGAATAACGTTTAACACTAGGAATAACCAAGGGGAAAAAAATTACCGTAGGAGAAAATGCCTAAACAAGTGAAGCCTCTGTTACAAAACACCGCGAAAATCGAGGAATATTGTTGACGTCATACGAAAAAAAAAAAAAAAAACGACGCGAAAACAACTCCGACAACAGACAGAGTTCTAGCACCGCCACACAAAACGATCCAGTGAAATGGCTACCCGAATAATGTGATTCAAATCTTGAAACTAAATAAGAGAAGATGAAGACTAATAATGCTTGATAAACTAGTAGGTAGAATCGTATTGTAAAAAAGTGAGTAATATTGTGAGTAGTAATCTCTTGGTCACTTTTGTGTCTTGAGTTCTGCGTTCTGCCCTCCTTCCTAGTTCACACACCCTTGTGGTAATCCTTGTAAGCTAACAGTTCGTGTATGTTCCGCTTCTGTGGTAAGCGCCACAGAACCTCCTTTGAAGTCAGATTGGTAGAATATCCGTTACGTTTCAAACATGGCTTCAACACATTGCCACCACATTTAAAATTTCCATCTTCCTTAAATTATCTAAATTTTTTGGATGCATTTTCGAGCAGCTCACTATGGTTTTATTCCATAAAAATAAACCCTTATTCGAAAAAAAAATGTGAGGCAAATTCCCCATTCCTAAAATAATGGCTTACTACACTAAAATCTTCAATTATTCAACTAATTTTCAAGCTATAATCGTCAAGGTCAATAATAGTTTTGTTGAATTTGAGTTTTTCTGAAATTGAAAAAAAAATCTGGAAGATGGGTGAACGTAGTGCCTTTGTGCTTTATGGTATCGACATATTTGTAAAGTCAAACGTTTCAAAGTTGCTTTTAGTTATTAGGTAAAGGACTCCGGTTAAAGTAGAATTCAACTACCTCCCCACTTAGTTTAGTTTTCTCACTGTGGAGCAAGGTTGAGTGCACGCACGAGTAAACAGATGTCGTGGCGTGACTCACTGCGGAGGATAATGTGGATTTGGCTCATATATGGGCAACCCAGTTCCCCCATAAGGAATAAACGGGCTCGCCAATGACCTTGTGTTCTCCGCCTCTCGTCCTGGATCTTCCCTGGCAGACCGACCCTGGCTGCAGGCTACCGTTGGACGCCGATCGATCACCATGAAATGTTATGCAGACAGGACAATTCAATCCTTGCTCGAATTAGTTCGCTGTTTTCGTTTCCTAGACGTAAGAGCTCGTTTGTTCCCCTGGACCAGGTAATACAATCCATCCATCAACAATAAAAGACCGACACGATTTGCTTGCCGACGGTACCAAGTACTTCTCTTGGCGGCTTCAATGTCAGTACCCACCTCTGATGTCAAGTATTGACAAATATATTAGAACGTTTGAAATATATTAAAACTTTGACTAATAGATATCAAGCATTACCTAACAGATGAATTTAATTTTTGACCAAATGATTTAAATAAATTTAAACTACTCAGCGTTCGCGGCGTTCCGACTATTAAGGTATGTTCATCGCGTAGGAAAATCTTTGCTGTGCTTGTGGGACCGATGAGAGGTGGTGGTGGTGGTGGGGAGGGGTGGGGGGGTTGAATCTCTTCTGCATGGGATGGGAGTCGTGCATACCTAAATTATAACCTCTGGTACTACGAGAGCCTCACTGTGTCTTCTTCAAGAGGTCGAGAACAAACTGCAAACTTCAGCACGAAACACAGTGCTGATGATGGATAATGCTCAAATACATAGGACTACTGAAGTCCATGAGTTTTTGCGTTCTTCTCATTTCTCAAATTACTTTCTCGCCACCGTGTGTTGAATTCTTTAATGTTAAACCCTTGCTAGAACTCATTCTCCAAGGTCAAGAACAAGACAGACATTTTGGGTGGTGAACAGGACCATCAACTGTTGAACATTATTACGAGTATATTGCTAATTGTGGCCTCCTTACCTCAACATGACAGTTCCTTCAGCGATAAGTTTTAACGTTACCATCCATTACTTCTTTGAAATTCGTTTCCATAACTCGTTAATTTCGAGAATTCTTTAATATTATAATAATTCTATTTAATATCTTTAATTAATTTTCCATTTACATATATATATTATTCTCTTTTTCGTTACCCTTGAAGTTGAAATTTATTTGACAAAAAATGTTATTTATCTGTCTATTGGTTAAAAGTTTAACTTGATTTGTCAATACTATATTTTATCTTCTTCGCAAAATTATATCTACCTGTACAATCCGAGCATTTTGCTTCCTTCTTCCCTCTAAATTGTTTTTTTTTCTTTCAATTCTGAGAACAATTTTGTTCGTGTTTGTCCACTCATCTAGGATCTAAAGGTGCTTTCTCTTGATAAAAAAAAACTCAATGCTCAAGAAATTATTTACATTATTATTGTCGGACGCTGGCTAACTTTGCCAATCATGAGAAAGTAAAAGGAGATAATCGATTGATGAAATTAGAGGTCTCGTCATTCTTTATTCGTGGAGAAACTTCAACATGTTTCATCGACGGTGATGAGAATTTTTCGTCCTTCAGATCTCCATCAGTAGCAAAACTTATTTGGTGAATTTTATTGTGGTTTCGCTAAGTATTCAAAAACTTGAAAGTATTTTTCGATGGATCCACTTAATTGGAAGATCTATTTTGTATCGACGAAATATTTTGCTTCTTCTACTCGACTATGGGAGTACCTGCTCTCACAAGCAAGCTGGTAACGTGAGTAACAATGACTGAATGAAATCAACTGTACAACCTACAATCTCAAATGTACTTACTACTGATCTCCTTTGTTCTGGTTTCTATTTTCGACCAGGTAGAGTTATCCTGGATTCCATATCTCGCCGATTCAGTCGTGCAGATACACGACCTTGTGGGTAAACTCGCTTTTAGTTCTTTTCTGTCGTATCATCTGGGTCTCTAGGCCAAATCCATTAGTCAGTTATTACTCTCACTTCCGTCCATGATCTTGACTCATTTTTGATAACTAACCTTTATTTTAAGTAAATAGGGAGGAAAGATGAGTTGGTTTATTACTTCAATGGATCTTGACATTAAATTCGTAATCCTGGGAAGTGCGTTCATTTCTAAGGGGTTGTTTGATGGTTAATTAGAGTCGATGCCAAATCAAAAGCACACTTGAAATTCTCCAAATCTCATTGTCTCTACCACCAACCGGTAACTTGTCATTTCAACTTGAAGAGTAACTAGAAAGAACTGAATTATCAAGAATAACCCCACAACCACTCAGTGGCGTGTTTGATTAATTTGTCATTTTGCTTCCGAGTCTACCAATTAAAAAAAAAAAAAATGCTGCAAAATCAAAATTTCCACTCGCGTTTTACTTCTTCGACCTTCTTGGACATTTTTTGTTGAGTGCGTGTGTCTGTCATGAATAATAAAGGACAAATCTATATGAAGTTGTCTGATTTTGATGAAATTATCGGAGATTGTGCGGGTTGGCGTGTAGATGGTCCCCTATGATGTTAGTGCAAGGTAGTATTTTATCGACTTTGCATCGGATCTCTGTACAAGCGGGCTATGGATACGAGGAAGCTATTTGCCGCACCAACTTGGTAGAACTTTTTTATACTTAAAAAAAAAATCAATTCCAGACTTATATTAATTAGTCCTGGAGCCGAGGCCGAAAATCGCACTTCATTTAGGGATACGATTTGACGACAAATTATGAAAATCTTGTCCATTCTGAGAGGTCAAGTCTGCCATTCCAAAACGGTTGCTTTCAAGAATGGCGACCATGTGAAATGTTCAAAAATTGTGAAAAATCATCGTATCTCCGGGATGGATGAAAATACCGTGAATGAGAGATTAGGTCCAATCATGGATGTTTTCATCAGTCTGTCACTCTTCAACGGCTGTTAACCCTCGGCAGACTCAATTTTAAAAATTGTGCCTTTTTGTGCAAACATCCATACCGTTTGGGACGTCCCAAATTTTTACAGCTGGATTTTAAAAATCTACTTACGGGTTTGAGACTTGTCTGCCAATCCTAAACAGCTGTAAATTCCTGGCAGAGTTAAATTGAAAAATTGTCAAATTTGATTTAAAATTCAGACAATTTTGGGATGATTCACATTTTAACACGTTGAAGTATGAGTGGTATGCAAACAATAGAGCATGGTCTTCCTTGGATAGCCCGCTGTCTTCTAGTGGCAGAATCAAATTCAAAAATTGTCAATTTGTTGATTTTGGGATACTCCAAATTTTTGCTCGATACTGTCCTACTTTATTGAAACTCAAGCAGCGTGGTCTGCCTTCAGTAACCCATTGCTTATATTAGGCAGACTGAAATTGAAAAAATGCAAATTTGAGTGTTGAAATTTATGTATTTTGTTAAAGTTGCAATTTTGGCATGTGGTAATAGCACGTAAGTAAAAACTTTGTAACACTGTCTGCCATCGGTATTTCGTAGATACCTAGATACCTTTAATTCAGTATTAATTTTTTGTGTTGTTTAGGGGGGGGGGGGGGGGGATTAACAGTTTATTTCCGGGAATTGTTGAAATTGTCCTATTTCTTCTCAAATAAAAAAAGGGCTTTACCTGAGTGACAATTTTTCAACTTAACTCTGCCAGGACTTAACAGCTGCTTAGGATTGGCAGACAAGTCTCAAACCCGTAAGTCCAGCTTAAAATCCAGCTGTAAAAATTTGGAACGTCCCAAACATTGTGGATTTTTGGACAAAAATTGCATAATTTTTAAAATTGAGTCTGCCGAGGGTTAACAGCCGTTGAAGAGACTGATGAAAACATCCATGATCGGACCTAATCTCTCATTCACGGAGTTTTCATCCATCCCGGAGATATGATGATTTTTCACAATTTTTGAACATTTCACATGGTCGCCATTCTTGAAAGCAACCGTTTTGGAATGGCAGACTTGACCTCTCAGAATGGACAAGATTTTCATAATTTGTCGTCAAATCGTATCCCTAAATGAAGTGCGATTTTCGGCCTCGGCTCCAGGACTAATTAATATAAGTCTGGAATTGATTTTTTTTTTAAGTATAAAAAAGTTCTACCAAGTTGGTGCGGCAAATAGCTTCCTCGTATCCATAGCCCGCTTGTACAGAGATCCGATGCAAAGTCGATAGAATACTACCTTTCACTAACATCATAGGGGACTATCTACACGCCAACCCGCACAATCTCCGATAATTTCATCAAAATCAGACAACTTCATACAGATTTGTCCTTTATTATTCATGACAGACACACGCACTCAACAAAAAATGTTCAAGAAGGTCGAAGAAGTAAAACGCGAGTGGAAATTTTGATTTTGCAGCATTTTTTTTTTTTAATTGGTAGACTCGGAAGCAAAATGACAAATTAATCAAACACGCCACTGAGTGGTTGTGGGGTTATTCTTGATAATTCAGTTCTTTCTAGTTACTCTTCAAGTTGAAATGACAAGTTACCGGTTGGTGGTAGAGACAATGAGATTTGGAGAATTTCAAGTGTGCTTTTGATTTGGCATCGACTCTAATTAACCATCAAACAACCCCTTAGAAATGAACGCACTTCCCAGGATTACGAATTTAATGTCAAGATCCATTGAAGTAATAAACCAACTCATCTTTCCTCCCTATTTACTTAAAATAAAGGTTAGTTATCAAAAATGAGTCAACATCATGATTTTTGAACATTTCATATGGTCGCCATTTTTGAAAGCAACCGTTTTGGAATGGCAGACTTGAATTTTCTTTCTCAGAATGGACAAGATTTTCATTGTCCATCAATCAACACAAATCGTATCCCTAAATGAAGTGCGATTTTCGGCCTCGACTCCAGGACTAGTATTTGTACTGGATTGTTCCTACCAAGGACTGTCATTTCTTGATTTCGAACTCCAATCGACGCTTAGTTCTTTTTTCGTATTACTCCGAGAAGCTATTCATGTCTTCCCCCACTTGGAATCTGTATCGATTACTCGAACTTGATTTTTCTGCTGGCTCTTGGCATCGTTGAGCCTTTATCTTATTTTAGGTTGAAGGGACAATTCTTCCGAGAATAGCATCCAAGAGAATAGCGGCTACCTTTGCAGTCGCGTCCCGAGCCCCATTGTTGACATTGAAACAGTTTTTAGTGCGTTGGATTGTATTCAGGACGAGGCAGAATGGACAAGTTGCTCGTATGCCTAAAAGAGGCTATTTATCAGTAAGGAAATCATACTTGCCTACCATGCAAGCAATGTTATCGATTGCACCTCATCGATGTTTCCGCTTCCCTCAGCTTACGCCATTTTTGTTGATAACCTCGTTCCATATAAAGCCTTTAATTCCAAGTTTCTTTTCATCTGTCTTAATTGTATAATTTCCTTTAATTGATCCTTGATCAAAGTGATGTGGTTTTTGAACTTACGTTTTGAATTGGCTTAGCATTTAAAGGTACGTGAGGTATCAATGACTCTTCTTATTTTAGTACGTACCTTTATCGAAGTTCATTGTACCTATTGTTTATTTTATCGTTCAAGTTTTAATTGGTGCTTTTCCTTGCAATAATCTCGTGTAATCACTATTACAATACAAAGAGGCATTGACACCTCACCCTCACCTTTTAACCCTGAACATGGAAGGTTAGTAACTTCGTGTTGTCTCATTTATTTTATAAACTCTGAAAATAATTCTCCTCTAGTTTGCATAACATATTATTCTGATACTTCGATTCCATTATTTTCACTCTCGGTTATGAGCTTCCTGAACACTGCTTCCAGAGATTTCCGTTGTTTCTCTATGTTCATTTTCTTGTACCGTTCTGACATGAGTCTACTGTCTGTATTCTTACTGATTGCCAATTATAATTATTCTTTGAAAGCACCTTTTTTGTGTGAGTATCTTTGAGGTTTGAGAAATCGAAATTTCAACTTTTGTCAGTGGTTTCTAATAGATTTTTCAACGCTGAATCCAATGCAGCCAATAAAAATGCTCTGAGCGTAGTTAGTTGACGAAAATCCATCTTGAAACATGTTTGATGGTTCATTGATGATGAACATCGTTACAACGAGTTATGTACCTAGATGGTAGATTTATAGCATCCATAGAGAGGATCCCAGTCGGTCGCCGTTCTTTCCTTGTTCCGGGTTAGCATTTATTTCAAGAACCGTCGCTCAAAGTTTAAAAGTTGTACCTAAATTTGAAATTTTCGAAGATTTTCGAAAGTGCATCTGCCGAGGGAATTGAAATACTAAAAGATTGCCGCTGGAATCATCAAAATCGAAGAATAATTGCCGGCGAAATGTGGGAAAAACCTAACTGAATAAACGGTTATTCCCTACAAGCAGGGAAGAACACGCCAGTCGCTAACTTATCAACCGAGTTGCTAACTGAAGCGGCATGGATATTAATAAACTCAACGTTGTTTCTGATTCATTTTCCGAGGGATTATTACCGTTAAAATTTACCAATTAAAATGCAAATTAACACTTTTTGAAAACGGGAGAGAGAGGGGAATAGATTAAGTGTTAGCTTTATTTGTTACCCCTACATAAGCAACAAAAATTCTAATGTAATAAGTTGGAATTGAAAAAAGTTCAAAATTTCAAACCACGAACAGTCTTTGTCAGCGATTTTAGATCATTATTCTCCAAAATGCAACATCTTTGAGTGCTTCTAAAATTCCGGTCACATTTTGGTACCATTATTTTACGTATAGAAAATACAGTATAAGTACGTCTTGAACAATAAGACCATTTTTATACGTTAGAACCTCAGGAAATGCTGTAGAAAGTCACAAACCGATTTCCATGGAGAAACTTACCTAATATTTACCTATGAAACATTTCAAAATCATTCCCACGACTCATTTTCCCAAAACATGAAGTGAATTTTATTGCACAAGAACTCTATTACCTGCAAAATAATATTTTGCATTTGTATATTTGTATATATGTATATTATACAAATTAAATCCCTTAAGGTCCATAGAATTCTTCTACTTGATTTTCTGGTTCTTATCCCTCCAATAAGAAACCCTCAAAATATGTCTAATAATTCATTGGTAATACTTGAAAAATCACTGATCTTGAGTGCTTGGTATAGTCTGGATCGATTCATTGCTCAAAACCCTGCAAGTCTGACCTGAAAATGTTTGATGAAACCGTTTTTACGATTTTTCTGTGCTACGTTAAGAAAATGAGGTCATCGAAACTGCTGAAGTACTATAAAGTGGGACCACATTTTGATGGCTTCCATTAACCGCCTCAGGTTTCGGTTACCCTCCGCTTGTTAAGGCCGCGACGTCTCTTTGTCGTCGACTTTTGTTTTCCATCGGGTAATTTGCCTTCAGTGCGGTCTGAGGACGTCGAGAGGGGTCGGCTGTCTCCCCTCCAGGAACACACCTGACTCTCCAAGCCTGGCCGTAGTCTTCTGGCCCTGTCGCCAACAGGTGGTTCCCCTTCAATCCTTGAATGCCACCTGAGTGAGTGATAGTATTTCTTTTTTTGCGATCCAATCCGTCTTGTTCGGACCTTTTGTCGTGATGTGACTTACCCGCGAACGGCCGTTCGTGTTGTAATGTTCAAGAAACCATTTTATCGTTTTGAAACTGTTCGGCTTTCATCATATTTCGCACCTGCACGGATTTGATTGGACCGCACAGCTTCCTGATCTTCAAGTATTTTACCTAAGGCTCCCTGAAGGACTCGCGATGACTCAAGGAATATATAATATAGTTTGTAAGCTTTGCAGAAGGTATTGACGCATATATTTTCTTTAATATTTGTTCAACTTTTCATTTGATTGATTTTAAGAAGACATGAGTTGAATTTTAATTATGCACGAGAAGTTTTGTGAAACGTAACATATAATTTTTATTGTTTTTGGGATATTTTGGATTTGCTCATCTCACCAAACCCATCGTGGTCCATCATATATTGACAATATATCCGCTCAAGTTAAAATGTATTCGCCTATTCAAACCCACTCTATCAACTAGCTTTATGAATTCCTGGCTGCATGCTCTTCAAAGACATCTCATAGTTTGTAAATTCGTTCATAACCGAATAATGTTAGTATAATGTGCTCTTCGGCTTGTTAAATGTACGTATTACGAGTTATAAAAAACAGATCGACTTAATACTTGCTAATGAAGTTCATCAAATTTAGCATAGAAACTTTTCTGTTTTGAAACATTTTGAATCGATTTTTGGATCTGCTCACTATATTGATTTCATTTTTTATTTGTCGTTCCAGACGATAGCTAAAAATCCAAACGTGTGCCTGAATGTCAATTTTAGCAAGAGAAAATATGAGTTCGTTGGCCTACATTTTTAAAAGTTTCTTAAAGTAAAGTTGAAAAACGTGTTTTTGTTGGATTATCACCTTGAGTATACTAAGGTGTACCGTATGTTTGGATTCAGCGTGAAATTGTCTATAAGAGTACTTGAACAAAAGTAAAAGAAATTGACATATCTTGGAAAAAAACTACTGAAAAGCTGATCTTTGAAAATTGGCTGTTATATTAACTCGACAGTATGAATGTTGTATTAAATACACATTTAGTTACAAATTTTGTAACTAAATGAAATTATGACTGGTTAAACAATGTGGCAATTCGTGTTCGCTCTCCTAGGACTCCTTGCAATTAAAAGTGGCAAATGTCGCTGAAAACGTGATTTATGCTGAATTCGACAGCCTCGCACCTAACAATTTCATTTCAATGTGTCGGTTATGCAATTTTCAAATGCTTGAGTTTGGTTACTTTACTAGCCATTCAATGTTTTGGAGTTTTATATTTGAGGTTGAAATATCGATACAGCGATGATGTTGAAAATTATTGTCACTATAGGTGCTCCTACCGCAGATTTTTCTGAGAGTTGGCACCTATTGTTCCACTGATTTTATTGCCGCAATAACGTTTTTCTTTGACACGGTTGAAAAGTTGTCGCAGTGAGACTTTAGAATCGTAGGCAAATAAGCATTGCGTTTCTTATAACTCTGTTGACGTTCTTGCGAATAAAAACCTTGAAAATTCTTTTTTTTCTCCTTAGAGATGATTCGATTCTATTACCATGCTCAAGGATCGCTGACAGCATACAGATTTTCCTGTTCTACGTTCGCGTCCTCTCTTGTCTTGTTTCCTACCTGAATTCATAACATGAATGAATTCATTCATAATTTACTCATTCGGATTAATCAAACAAAAAACCTGAAACTTATCAATTACTGTCTACGTACCGTATAGGATAATCCATCGTAACCGAACAGCCTCCTGTACTCGACTTGCTTGTTACGAAGGATTCTCCAATACGGTACGTAGATAATAATTGTATTGTCATAACTAGCGGAACTAACACCATACATTTAATAACTGAAACTTTTGGTTGTTTGAAAAAATTCCCCCATCTTTCGTCTTGTGTACCGAACAGCAACAACTAAAAATCTCATCAGGGACGGCACAATACCACTGATAATATCAGTGGTACACAAGACGAAAGGTGGGGGAATTTTTTCAAACAACCAAAAGTTTCAGATATTAAATGTATGGTGTAAGTTCCGATATAATATATCGGTTTGGGTTTTGCATCGAAAGTATCGATACTCCGATATAATATTATATCGGAGTATCGATACTTTTGATACTTGATATAATATTATTATATCGGAGTATCGATACTTTTGATGCAAAACCCAAACCGATATATTGGTATCGATACTTATGCCTAAATTATTGGAGGTATCGATACTTTCTTGACGATATTATTGAAAATTTTGCCAATGTAAATTGGCCGAATAAGTAACTAGAAAAAATACCATATTTTGTCTGCCTCAGAATAACACTCAAAATAGGCTCAGAATATTATCAATTTGAAACGATATATCCATTGTGAGTTTGGAAGGAATTTAAACCCGTTTTCCCGAACTTAGTAGAAGAGGGAGGCATGCAAAATATTAATCGTGATGGCGACATCAGTCACTTGCGAACGGCTTTTTTCGAATAATAAATGGTATTATTTGTATTGTAACTGATTTATTACTTGATCCTTTCTATTTGAAGAGGAAGAAAAACATAATTTCATTGAACAGAGATTTCTTGCAAATAAGAATAATTGGAATTGAAATATAGTGAAATGATTATTAATTTTTATTGAATGTTAAATTATTGGTTTTTATTAAATTTTAAATTATTTAAAAAAAAAATATTGCCTTTTCTTAATTAATAAGGGTTTTATTTGATTTGAAAAATCATCAGTGGGTTAATTTGAAATATCGCTTTAATTATTGGCTTTTATTACATTTTAAATTATTGTTGAAAAAATATATATTGCCTTTTCTTAATTATTAGGGGTTTTATTTGGTTTGAAAAATCATCAGTGGGTTAATTTGAAATATCGGTGGTATCGATACTTTGAGCCGATGTTATCGAAGTATCGATATTTTATAATATCGGTATCGAAAAGATATTGGGTATCGATACCTCCTGAGAAATATAGTATCGAAAGGAGTATCGTGCCTTCCCTAGAGTAGGCACCTGATGGTTTTGAATACCCACGTTTCTTATAAATACATATGAATGAGTAATTGTAAGGGAGTGAGAAACTGCGTTTTGATAACTAACTACATCATTGCAAAGCGAGAGTCCCATTTTTACACTTTTCTCCTTCGTACTTGTCCTTGTGGAAAAATATTGTCTGAAGGTAATGTATGCCTCATAAATCCTGGCAAAAAGGCATTATTTGCCTCTTTTCTGTAGTGATCGAAGGAATCAGCATGATGCTGTGCACCCACATTTCCTTCCTGCACCGCTAGCTGTTACAGCATCAGTTTGTTATGATGTTCTTCGTTGATGGATGAATGGATGCGTCTTCATGTCGACCACTCGTTATGGGGTCTTTTGTGTCGTCTTTCATATCTAGGGCGTTCTTACGTAGTCATTTGACGTGTTTCATCATTTCACCGGTCCAATTCTCACTCATTGTAACCTGTTGAATATCTTAATCTTCTATTTTGCTTCTTCGCCTTTACTCTTTCACGATGCAAACTCCTGTCTCGTCGGTACGATGTAATTTCCTGCTCATCGTGAATTTTTGAACGTTTATAAGCAACCGAGTCCTTTCTCCTCCTACTGCTCATGAATTAAGCAACTCCCCTGAAATTTCCATGTCTTTTCGGAGTGTTTTGACCTTATTTAGCCGTTATTCGAATATTATCTCTGAGTCACTGGGTGTTGGCGTACAAAAACGTTTTGCTCAGTGTTGGGGTGCGCCCTGAAGATGGTCTTTGAGGAGAATCATCCGCTCATGGACGTACGTTGCTCTTTGTTTCGGTTATACCACAGGTAGGAACGCGTCCCGTTGTGCATGATTTATTAATATACGTCTTACATGCCAAGTAACACGAAAATCGTTCGAGAAAAATGATAGAACTGTCCTAAAATGTTGAAGCCTTTTTCTGAAAAAGATCTTTTGGGTACTTGATTCTTTTTGTACCAGACATCTCAGAAAACTTGGTGCTGGCTAGAATATAAGAGAATGACGGAATTTGTGAAGTTGGAGGATCGTCTTCTCCTGCTTGGATCATACATTGGAATTTCTGCATGCATGATACCTACGATGAGTCTGAGGAAGCCTTTTGTAGTGCTCGAGAATTCAGTAATGGCAAAACTTCTTAGACCATTCTATTCTTCACATGCTTCGCATCAACAACAATTCGAATACACTGCTACCAACTTACTGGTTAGCAATTAATTTTCTTAGCACTAGGGTTGTGGTTCCCTACATTCTTCTCTCAGTCTTCTATATCTCACTAATTTCCAAACTTTCCATTTAATTACTTGAAATAATCATAATATCACGTCGTGATCGATTCTAATTACGTATCATCACAACATTTATTAGCCAATCATCATTTTTTGATGATAATTATTAGTAATAGTTTGACTAAATTAATATAATTGGCGTTCAAGACTTACATTTCCATAACAATCGATACCATTTTACATAAGTTATCAAAATAATAATAATATCACACGTTACAGTCTTTTGAATTAGGTTTTTCTACAATCATCTATTCTAATTTTGGTTTTGTGCAAGTACTTAGTTCATTTATCAATCTGCGAACTGAGATGTAGGAGTCTTGTGTTTAGTGTTGGAATATTGCTCTGTAGTAGATCGAGGAGAAGAATTCGCCTTTCGCAGGAGATAACTTTATTCTTCACACCCTTCGCATCAACAACAATTTGAATACAGTGCTGCCAACTTAGCACAAGGGTTGTGGTTACCTGCACCTTCCTCTTCTCTGATGCTAAGATTTGGGATCTGTTCACATATTGCAGCATGTAGGAATACTGCAAGTGTATTGGGTTAAAGAAAGAACAGTATTTCACCGTTCACGCCTCGAGTGTTATCTGCACGTGGGCTGTTCCATCCGCTTTCTTCCAACCAGATCAACCTCCGCTGCCACCATTGCAACTCTATACTAAAAATGCCGGCCCTGTACTTGTCACCGTTACATATATCATTCGGGACTTAATCTATTTAAATAAAACACCTCTCGTTGTTAATATTCCAGTTTCAAGTTCGCCCCCTGGATAGTATTTATCTGACAAGTATCTCCTTGAGTCATGCAATGAATAACTGTAGGTGTTTCGGTACCACAATAGATCCATGCTTACCTCGAATTAAGTGTGTTAGTAAGACTAATAGAAATGTGGTTGCTTTCACATAGAACAGGGGATTGCCTTTGAATTTTGCTTTCTCAAACCTTCATATAAAGTGACGTTCATTTTCTGCTCTTGGAAAGCAGCAATTTCTGCAACCTCCAAGCTACCGAGCTCTGTTTGTCAAATAATTCCATCAAACAGGACTAACTAAATTCTGCAATTTAGTCTGTAATCTGGCTGAACGGTTTTTAATTTCACTGTGTAAAAGTTCTTAGTTACGACGGAATTTTCACAAAAACATGTTTTCTCATCCACAAATGAATGTGTGAATGTAACTGTAGGTTCATGTTCCATCCTACGTTTCTCCTGAGATTTACTGCTTTATAGAAGTGATGTGTGCTGAAAAAATCAAATCGACCAAAATTGTACTAAAACAGTTGCTTGGTAGTATTGTGGTTGTTGAGATGTTCATATTACTTTTGTGTTTTTCACAACCTAATTATTCCATTCTTGACAATCAAAACTTGACTTATCTGACACAATAACCTCAATATCTCCAGGGTAAAATTTACCCTGGAGATATTGAGGTTATTATTTAATATTATTTAATAATATTCAGATGATCAATATTTGAATAATCACTATTAATGGTGTAGCTTTTTCGGCCAATTCAAAAATATTGATGGAATGACAAGTTATTCGTTTATGCATTGTCGTGAAAGTAGGTATTTTCCAAAGTGCTATTGTCGAGCTTTGATTAAACGCTCCTAAACTAATTCTATAGACTCATCAAACTGCGGCTGAATCAGGGTCGAAAATACAGGGTTCTGTTCATGGTTGAAAATTCATTTTTAAAACTACCCTCGATTGTTGCAAAAAAAAAGAAGTTTAGCAAGATGTTGTTGAAAATGGTGTGGAAAACTCGACAAGTAGAAGATTTAAGGTTATTTTCGGCTATCTGAACCTTGGGAGTGAAAGACTAATCAAAACACTTCGTTTTAATCTTGGAAAACTCTGGAAAAGTTTGAAAGTTTGGAATCTTGATTTGGCAGCCTCCTCGAGTTCAATCTATGTGCTTGAAACGTATAATAGTTTACATTTCTTCTTTCGCCAGAAAGTAGTTGAAGTGATTTTTTTCTCTTTCAACGTAGGAAAGACGAAAAACATGTCAATTTGTTCTATCTAGTTGGTCATGATATCAAATCCGGATTCATACTGGATTGAACCTAACAACGTTATTCCGAGTATAATATATTATAAAACTTGAAATGTTCGTAATGGTGGGCGTCGGTGGTCTTGTGGACAGTGTACCCGACTGCGGTGATAGGATAAGAACCGTCTAGCGGGGATGCGAGTTCGAATCTGGTCGCCAGCAGAAAGTTTTTTGTCTATTAGACGATCGGCAATCTCTCGTTCCAACGATGATGTTTGGGAAGCCAAACGGTGATGTTTGGGAAGCCATGAGCGAAATCATCAGAACAAATTCTGATCTCCCCTTAGGGAGACAGCTGATGACGTCCGCGACGCCAGGAATGGCAGTCGGACGAAAATTCAACCTGAAATGGTTGCTTACTTTACTTTTTTTTTACTTACTGATCGTAATGTTGGGCCTCTTTTGGTAAACCTCTGGAATCGAACAAGAACCTCCACTTGGGGTATCGCGAAGGTTTTGGTTACTGTTAGTCACTTTTGAGGGGTGAAAATTAGGGTTTGTAATTTTCAAATCGTTCTAGCTCTCCCGATATAAATGTATTGTTTTTGCAAATTTAAATAGAATTGAATTTTAATAATCGAATGAGACCACCCAGAGCTCTGTAGGACCAACCGTTCGCTCCCTGTGAGGTCTTAACATTACCTCTTTTTGAGCACAATGTATCAGGAACTTGTGTGAATCACGAAAGATTGTTCACTGACGGAAATAGAAATTTCAGATGTTCATTTGTCTTGAGTTTCATGTCACTGTTGTGCTTCCCTATCAACCAAACAACGATGCTACGCTGGTAGGTTCTTTCTGTTTCAAAATAGACTAGTTAGTGAAGCTTGCGCGAAAATATGGTTGGTAGGTACTGACAATGGCAAAGCTGGTGATTTTATTTGATGGCGAGTGGTCTATACAGCAAAATACTACCCTTTGTATAATAATTTGAAGCGTTTTATCGACTCTTTTTAAAATGATTTTCTCCGGATTAGGAGACGCTCGTTTAAAGTAATTTATTGAATTATTGTACTAATTATTGTACTTACATCCAAAACCCCGAGAATTTAATAAAAATCGGAGAGTGTTGGAAGAAAGTTGTCTGGGCGACTGCTTTTATTTTTTTATTCTCGAGATTTAGAAGAGTGTTCTTTGAAGACTTAATACCTACAGCAAATGCCCATATGACACGACAAATTTACCTCTCCTACTCACCGTCCTGTGCAACGCCCGGGTCAACCACATACTCTGGAGTAATTCAGAAATTGGCAAGTGTCTGAGAAAAATTCTCTCCTTCCGATTCGCCCTCCTTAAGGATTTGCCTCTTCGTTCTGAAGCAATTTATTCGAGAGAACTTTTTCGAGGAACAACCCGTTGTTTTCCCACCCTTGATTCTCTTGTCACCTACTTACATTCCCTAACTGATTAGTTCGTTGTCTTGGTACTTTTCCAAGTTTTCTCTGTCGACCCGCGACCCACTTGCTAATGACGTGTTTCCTCCTCGTTTGTAGTCTTCAGAGTTTTGCATTCCCTCTTGACAATCGATGGGCGAGTCCAGTGCGTTTGAAATGTGATTTGACAGATTGTCGCTGTAGTGGGAGATGAAACGCCAGTTGCTTGTAGGCATCTTGCAGAGGGTGAAACATCTGAATTTAAACAAACGAAGATGCAGCAATAGCCAACCTAACGATATGCTTATTAATGCACCATAGACCAAGACGAATCGTGCAGTAGTTGACAAAAATTTGGATCCTCCAAATCAAATCATCACAGTGCGTTCTGAATAATAACAATTTTTCGGGCAAGCCCGTTCGATTTTAAGAAAATTTGCGGACATTCCTCTACTAGTTTCATTGCTGTTAGACAACGATTTGCAACAATTTCTCAGTTTCTAATTGTCTTATAGTTTACATTCGGGTGGTTTTTTAGGTTAATCTCGACGACGATTACGCATTAATGCGATAGCAGTTTGGATCAGTAAGAGCCTCAGCGTTTGAAAAAGAGAAAAACCTCGAAACCTCCCGTGCAAAACTGGATTTTGATGACCTGCCATGTGCATCAGCTCCAGATCGTTCCTTATAAATTTCCCGTCTCACAGAAATTACCGTCGGCACTCGTGTTGACATCAAATATTATTTAACAATTTTGATTTTCCTAAAATGTCAGATTTGGAGGGTGTAGTAGGAGGGAATAGTTTACGGATCCAGTCAGCTTCCGAGAGGTTAACAAAATATTCACAATAATTTGCATACATCGGAAAGTGTTGTTTGTATATATACAAATATTCCTACATATATGTAGGAAACCGACGTTGAGCTTATGTTTCAACGCATTATTCTCTGATCAACGCATTATTTTCGAACCAACATAAATTCCAGCGTCCGTTTTATTCGTTGAGAGGAAGCTTTACCTCTCCACCATCTTTGCAGACAGGTTTTTAAAGTGAAAAAATGAACTATTAACTCAGCTAATCCGCATCCTCTAATCACCCACGAAAGGAATTTTAGGTTAGCGTGCCTTCTTGTATTTTTCATTTTGTAAACTTTAAATTTACTTGTTAGTTACCTAATAAAGTTTGACGATCCCATAAAGAAGATTGGGTAGTGGAAATCAATTTATGCGCTAAATTTGAACACCGGCCATTCAATTTGAAGATGATTTTATTGTCTGGACTTTTACAACTTGCATGGTCCAACACTTGCATTATCAACTCCATCAGCATCATTATTATCTTCTGGTTTTTAGTACACGAACTGTTTCATTGTTATCATTGTCGCATTCCTGGCATGTTTATTGTGTTATATCCTGGTTGGATACATTGGCGGGGGTCACATTTCCACCTGTAGTTCTTGCTCAGGAGAAGCCTCATTTGAAATCTTATTTTCATCTAAGTTGCCAGATCCGAACTGACATTTGCATGATAAGTAGTTTTCATCATCTCCTTCGTCTTCTACTTTCGTCTTCGTCGTCTTCAGATACTCTCGAGTCAAATACGATCTTTGTCTTACAGTCACTGACTGTCACCATCATCGACTCCATTTCGTACGAAAGTTCTCTCATTTCTTCGTCCGACAATATTTTTTACTCGTTGATGGTTGTTTGTTCATTTTTTATCGAAAATATTAAAAACGTGTAATAGAACACTAACAAGCCGAAAATTACATAAAAGGCAAAAATAAAAACAATGAAACTTCCCTCACTGTTACCACAACCTTCACTTTGGATACTGACAATGCCATTTGGTGAGAACATTCATAAATGAAACAATTTCATAGGAGAACTTACCCAAAACAACTGGTATATTTAGTTTCTCCATCTACAACAGTAGGTAGGCAAGTGGCTCAAATCACGCAGTAAATATGTTAATGACTTGAAATCCTTGTGAACCTGACAAAACCTAGGGGATTCAGCCAGAATCCAATACGTTTGAAGATTTCTTGGTGTATTGAAGTAATAAAACCGACCAATTGAACCGAGACTATTAAAACTTTAGGTGTAACCATGGCGGAGGTTATAAATTATTTCCTTTTTCGTCAATATCGCCTACACAAGCTCGTTTGCAAAAACGAAGTTTACTCCTTCCGTGAAATTTATTGATTCATGAATTATATTGATGATTACGGGTGGAGTCTCTTTTTCAACGGTTAATTACCTCAAAGGTACATGTTTCGGCGAAACTTCGTCGCCTTCATCAACCTAAAATACATTATATAAGTTACTTATAGTTAAAATGAGATAGAAATAAAACTAATAAAATATAAATATAATTATATACATAATATATAATAATAACATATATATAATCTAGTTCCAAACTGCATAGCAGTTTTCGTCAATGTTTCATTATTTATTTATTTCAACTGACCTTTGAACATCATTCTGGGGATATAACCTGTTGCATCTATAATACCTCGTCCATTTTCATTCATGGAGGGCGCCCTCACCGGTTCTTCAATCCTGAAAAGTCATGTTTTTATTTTATTCTAACAAATTTTTAAAATTATATATCAAATCTGGTTATTAATAGAAATCAGTATCTGCATTTTTATATTAGTTTTATTACTATTTCATTTTAACTATAAGTAACTTATATAATGTATTTTAGGCTGATGAAGGCGACGAAGTTTCGCCGAAACATGAGGTAATAAACCGTTGACAAAGAGACTCCACCCGTAATCATCAAAATGGTCACTCCATGTACTCACCAATGTATGAATTATATTGGTTTCTTATATGAAACAGTAGAGTAGCGAGTGAAGAAATATATTTATGAAAACATCACACAAGCTAGATAAAACAATATTTAAACGAGGTGAGACAAGATGGAAATCAATAGCTAAGAACATACTGGGAAATCAGATCCTTAGCCTTTGCATTGTCTTGCATGAATTTCACAATGGCCGCTTTCTTGTATTCATCAGTTGGCTTGTTTGCAAAATTCTTGCACTTCATTCCGATCCAATAGTCTCTCGACACGGTAGATCCATATTTCGAAATCAACTCCGGTGAACTGGCGGATATTTACGGGTTGAGACTGAAACGAACTCATCTTGACAAGGCTCTTAGACGAGACAAAAAAACTCGAGATACGACCACTCACGCCACGACAAAATACACACGGACCCCGCACTTCGAAAATTTTCTACTTTTCACGAACGGAACTATTATTTCTCACGCAGGCTAGATAAAACAATATTTGAACAAGGCGAAACAAGTTGGAGAATCGAGAGCAGAAACAGACGGGGATGGCCTACATTCCATGTTTAGTTAGTTCCATGTTTAGTGATTATGCTCCCAGAACTATGAAAAATCATCAGTTGAAAGTAAAGACTAAGAAAACTCTTTCAAGTGCGTTTTTCCAGCTTTCCTGCCTTTAATTTAAAGTAATCAGTTCACTCTACCTCAAAGCCTATAGATTTCACTTCTTATATCTTCACATGGAAGGTATGTGCGGTCATCACGATGCGTTATCACAGATCCTGGATATCCTTTTCAATCTCTTCTATGTGGTCACCAGCTGCTCGCATCCGGCCTCATATTCCCTTAATTGGTTCTCTGTTCTCTCTGATCGAAATAATGTAGCCCGCTAATTTCGTTTTGTCCAACGAGGGAGGGGGAGAAGCCACATTATTGGTGCCTTAAACACGTAGAAGGTACATTAAACACTTATTATTAAGTTTTTACACGAGAACTGACACTAGGTAGAAGTTTTGATGGTGAATCTGTAGGGGAAAGGCGACTAGTTTGGTACACCGAGTTATTTGACTAACTAACTGATATTTTCTAGTTAATCAGTGAAATAAATTGATCTCTACATCCCACAAACCTATTCAGTCATTATTTACGCCTTTTTTGGTACCAGGAAAGTTTTTGCACAACTCTGTTGCCGGAGTCAATTTGGAAAACATCTTTGTAAACTCGTTAGTCATGAATTTTTTTGCTGTTCATCAATCAACACTTATTTATTCCTTGCTGTTGGGTGATATTTTTGCTGTGGAGGGGTCCATTAATTTGGTGATGCATGCTGTTTCTAATTTCACAAATTGAGTTTCGATACCGAACCCAAAATTATTAAAATGATTTATTTTCACAAAATAATTATAGCCGATTCAGTCTCCTTTTGGCATTAGAGTAAAGAACTGTAAACCCTTCTGTTTAGGCTGTTTCTAATTTGACAAAATGATTTTTAAGAGAATTTTTAGAGTTTATAAACTCTCCAAGAAATTCAATATATTTTATCCATCCATTATTTTGATGATGCATGTTGTTTCTAATTTGACAAATTGATTTTCGATAACGAACCAAAATTATTGAAATGTTTTATTTTCACAAAATAATTATAGCCAATTTTATAGTCTCCTTTTGGCATTAGAGTAAAGAACTGTATAAAAGAAGGTTCAGACCACAACGCCGTGCAATTTGGGTGTCCCAAATTAGGAAACCCTTTTGTTTAGGATCTCAAAACCCATAAAATTTCAAAACTATGTGTTTTTTTTTCCACAAAATGTAACATATTGTCTCCCGAGTGCAATTCATGACTCTCTCATATTGGCATTAGAACAGATTGCCCTCAGAAACATCGATTTTTTACAATTCTTTAGAGTTTATAAACTCTCCAAGAAATTCAATATATTTTAAGTAAAAACGATACCATAAATATGACGCCTTTCCCCCATTTTTCATTATTTTGAATTTCTTTATTTGCTAATAAGCAATCACTATTATATTTCATGCTCTGAAATATCATTTCGACTTTCCTTACTTGACAAAAATGAGATCTGTTGGTTCAAAGTTACTGAACAATGCGTCTCAAGACTTGTAAAATTTGTTCAGAATTCAACGTTTTTCTACTTTTTGCAGCAAGTAAGGAAAGTTGTGCCCATTCACTGATATTCTTATTCACTATTATATTAGTTCGTAGCTTAAATTTTCTAGGTTTTGTTTCCTTCCTTTCACCTTGTCTGTGAAGTATTTCAATCATACATTGAGTACTCATACTCAATATTCATAGAAATACTTTCAAATCCTACTCTTATTTTTGTATTTCCGGAATATTGGTAAACATTTCTGGATTTGTCTTGGCTATGGTTCATTTTTGTGCAAAAACCACTTCTCAACTCCCCTCAGCCCTGGGAAATCAAGCTGCGAGCCCAAATTAGCGAAAAACTTTCAAAATTGAGCGCATTTCTTGATGTGCGAGTTCTCAAAGAAACCACCCAACTCGAGATTTTTCACAACACTAGAGATTTTCAATATAAATTGGCGATAGTTGTTTTTATCAAATTTTCAAAGTTGCTAAGGATGGCCTCATTCTCGTCGAAACTCTTGATAGCCTAAAACCTCCCCAAGCACTTGCTGAGTTCTCTAAGATGGTTTGAACTCCACAAAGTAGAGTTTGAATTGAGGCTCCTGAAATGAGGAAAGTATAATTTTTTTCGTGCTTGCCGAGATCATAATTTCGTTCCTGCAGCGGGTCAAAAACTCAACATTTTCTCTTTACTGAATTCCTTAATCGAAATTCAATCTTTTCGAAAATATACGAAATGTGATATTAATGACATTTTCGTATTGTTTGTTACCTCAGATAAATTTTGACTGGCTTCCTTACTATCATAGATATTTGTGCAGCAAGTCAAAACTTCGGTTCCTCCAAAATCAAGAATTATAACTGAATAATTCTCGTTCTTCGTCTGTCTGTCTGCTCGAGGGAAAACCTTACAACGATCGTATGGAATTGTCAGGAAATGTGCGAATAGGTCTCCGGTTTCAAATTTGGGTGTTTTTTTCTGGTGGGGAAAAACTCTTATCATCGCCGTTCCGATCGAATATGAGTTGGCAATGCTACCTGTAGGATCTTGAGGTTGTAGTTGAGCTATAGGATGAATGCACCAGTTTCAGACAATATAAGCTGAGATTCTCAGGTTTCATTATACTGTGATTTCGTCGGACATTTATCGGGCGGGCATAATTAGGTGCCTTAATTAGGAACTTCTTGACAAATCACCAAGACTTGGAAATCGGAGGAGTCTTAAGTTTTTCGGATTTAACATGGTTTTTCCATAAATAGTTTTGCACCATGTTTACAAAAAATGTTTGTTTTTTTTTTTTTTTTTTTTGGTAACCTTAATTGGTTTGGTCGTGGTTCATTATTTTCTTGTTTGTAAACTTTCATTTGCGTTTTTCTAGAAAGTCATCGTTTTGCTATGATAGGGTTTTTCCCGTTTACCCTTCAGATTTCATTGCTTTTGAATCAGTAGGGGTGTTGATGGTCCCTTACGAATTTCACGTCCCCCGGATCGACTGCTGCCTCTTTCATTTCTACAGTTTCCTTCCATATTTCATGAAATTTTCAGGAATTATGACGTTAGGGTTCGAGATGGTCCCTATCGATTTCAATGTGATCTGATTGTCGATAGTTTCTGCGCATGCGCAAACGTGAAATCTTTGTAACAGCTATGACTTTAACAATTTTCATCTGAATTTGATGACATTTTCAGTGATTACATGGTTGAGACTGAAGGAGGTCCCCTATGAAATACATCACTGTCAGATCAATGGTAGCCACTGGTCATGCACAAACGTGAAATTCTCGTCACAAGTATAATTTGTACTTATAGTTTTCATCCGATGTGGATAAATTTACGTGGTATTAAGGCTAGAGATGGTCCCCTACGAAACGTATCACGACCAGTTCAATAGCTGCCAAAAAGAAACCCCTAATGAGCTTAAAAATTAATTTAAAGAGATCTCACGTTTGAAAAAAAGGCGGACTGCCATAAATGCACACACTACGCCACGCGCGTGTGTGAATAGTATTTTGTAGTATCCAAGAGGTCCTCCAAGGGTTTCATCTCTTCTCTGTGCATGGATACTTTTTTCAAAGACAGTTGACTAGCTACGTCACGATTGGCTAGCTACGTCACACCATTCAAATCTTCAACTTTCCTTAGCTTCTCTGATTTTTTAAAAACATTTTCTCGACGAACTGACCCGATTACCGTTATTCCTGAGCCTTACTCTTTTGAAAAAAAAAGAAAAAAAAAAATTAAAAAAATTGACTGAAATACCCCATTGTCATCAGATTTTGATGGAATTTTCTAAGAGGACGTCGGATGGTTCCCTAGAAATTTCATCTACATTTTGTACATTACCCTCTAGTCTTGGTGTACAGATACGACGATTTTTTTAAATTTGAAATTTTATGTTTTGGAGTATAATTTGCTTAGTTATTTTGCGTTTGTTTTCTTTTTTCGAAATTTGCCCTCAAAATTGAATGTTGTGAGGAGTAGTGAAGTAGACGGGCGGCTTGCGGCTCTTGTTTCAGCACCGAGCGGGCGGAGCGGTCCCGAGTCCACGAGCGCGGCACCTCGGCTGAGCGGCGCTACAAGCGGAGCCACCGGCGCTCGCCCACCTCCCGACGCCGCCACCGCCACCACCGACGCCGCTCCTCCAAGCACAAGGACTCCTACGACTCCCGCAGCCCCACGGCCGAGGTGAGTCAACTTCTAAAACGACTCCTAATACATTTTTTTCTTTCTTTTCTTTACTCCTTACCTCCCCGGTTCTCCCCCTCCCTCCTTCATCACTCTCCCTCCTCACCTCTTTCGCCGCTCCTTCCTTCCTCCTTTATTTTCTTCTTTCATTGAGAGATTTTTGAACTTCCTGTTTGTGCCAAGTCCCAGTTTTTTGTTTTTTTCTCGAATTTATTAACCTCCAGCGTTCCGAAAGTACATGCCAAGTACCACAAAGCCACCTCCTTCTTGGTTTCCGCTTTGTTCTTCGTTCTAGATCTCGTTTTCCTCAATTCTTCCTACGTCTGCTTTACCTTTGGTTTTGAAAGTCGTCAATTTCTACGAAACCTCGCGCTTTAGTATCATCTCCGTGGTCGAAGCACATTTCCGCAGTTCAGAGGCAGAATTAGGCGTAATCGCTCTTTACAATCGAAGGCATTTGAGATTAATTACAATTGTAATCATGGATGTAATTAAAATGTCACCTCTTAAGGGTAATCTTGATCTATCTCAATTTTCTATCTTCACTCAAAACACAATCCGACTAAATGTGGACTTTTTTTGATAAATGAAAGAAATGTTTGATGAAATAACTCAAATTCTAAATCGAGGTAGAACGCGATTACCTTCCAGCGGTGATTTGTTACCTCAAGTTTTTCATGATACAATGACAATATTGTTGTATTTTTTCTGTGATTACGAACGTAATCGTGGTCACGCGTTGATTTCATAGCCGTTGTGATTCATAGCAGTTGATTTCAATCACAAAATAAAGTGTATTACACTCTTAATCACAGTAAATATACCTGTGTATTTGATTCGAACAGTTTCTTTCTTCAACATTGAAGTATAACGAGGTGAATATTGAAGGATGACATTAACAGATGAATATGGAAGGATGACGATAACAGGTGACATTAACGGGTGAATATTGAAGGATGACGATAACAGATGACATTAACAGGTGAATATTGAAGGATGACGATAACAGATGACATTAACAGGTGAATATTGAATGACGACGATAACAGGTGATATTTTCTGATGAACTCTAAATTACTCCTTAAGATAACTGGTGCACTATCGCTGACGAACATTACACGACAATAACTGGTGCACTTTCGCTGACGAACATTACATGACAATAACTGGTGCACTATTGCTGACGAACATTACATGACAATAACGGGTACCCTTTCTCTGACGAACACACTCTAACTCACTTCCCTTACTGTAGTCCGTGCAATTTTACTGACGATCTGTAGGATTCTCTATGACGATGACTGGAGCGATTTCCCGTACAAACACTAGATGTTGCCGATAACATTCAATGCCGAGGCAAAAAAGATTAATTTTTCACACTAAATAAACAGTTTTGGCCATTATTCCTCTGAATTTAGGTCAAATTAAAAATCGCTGCAAATAATTACACAAAGGTTTATTATTTTTCTATATAGATCACTCGTCTGCAAAGAACTCGGCTTTGCCATTGGTACCACCAACCAACATGAAGAAAAACATCGATCGCACTTCGGTCAGCTAAAATTTCAACGGAGATCAGTCGATTCACGCTCGTGTTTCTGATTTATACCGTTAAATTCTTGTAGGGAGCGAACGGTTTGTCCTACGCAGCTCCGCGTGGTCTCTAAAAATTCTATACTATCTTAAATTGATGGAAAAACAGTACCTTTATATCAAATTTTTTTGAGGCGTTTTCAAAATATCAACCCTTATTTTTGAACCCTTAGAAGTGACCTATCAACCAAAATCTTCGGGGCACAACTAGACCCCAAATGAAGCCTACATACCAAATTCCATCAAAATCGGTCAATGCTAAGTGGGGAAAGTGCCGCGGGCGGACGGCCAAATTTTTATTCAATTTTTGGATTCTACCTACCTTGAAACGTAAACCAACAAATTTTGAGGGGGTGTTGAAAAAAAAAAAAATTGGTCGATTCCAAAGGTTTGTTATTGAAAATAATAAACCAAGATACTCAAACCCCATTAATAATTTAATGATTTACCTAGGTTTGAAGGTATGTAGAATCCGAAAACCGAATTTAAAAAAAAAGTGTTTATTGAAAACACGTTTTGTAGGCAAACTCGATTTTTAGCAAGCTTTTAAAGCGAAATACAAACCGTTCCGGAAGGAATTCAACTCGTAAGGTGATCGGCCTTATCCCAAAAATTCAGAAAACGCGAAAAGAAAAAAAAATGGATGTAAGTCCGTTTGAAAGAAACTCTTCATTTAAGCACCTATTTTCAGAAATAATTTCGATGTTAGATTGAAAAAAGAAAAAAATGTCATCAGAAGTGGTGATATTTCATTTAACACTCCCCGGAGTTATGGGAAAATTCTATATCAATAGGTGAGATAGGACGAAGACAACTTACTGCTTTAGTCGGGGAATGTCAAGTAAGAACATGATTTCCTGTTCTTTTCAGTAAAACCTTCACCCCAACTTGCAATTCCCATTGAAAACACAAACGGTGGATACAGCTTTCTTAAAGTACGCAACCACGAGAGACATTTTATGTCTTTGCGCCCCCTTTCCCCTTCATATAAAACCTCGTATTGTACTTTTGTTTGTGGAAATTTGATTGTGCTCGTTGATGGTTGCGATGTAATGTACGTAAACATTCATTTAAACAATCACGCTCATACCGCAGCTTGTTGGCCACGCACAACGGAGTGTTTTACGTAATACGATTGGGCAATTTAAATGAATCGAATGTAGCTTCCTGCGTTCAACAGGAGAGAAAAAGGCTTTGGAGATCACTCAGATGATCAGTGCACAATCAGGCGCCTTCAGCATTCTCCATTGACCCGCCCTCTCAAATGTCAGCTTCCTGCGTTCAACAGGAGAGGAAATGGCCTTGGAGCTCACTCAGCTGATCAGTGACCACTCAGGCGCCTTCAGCATTCTCCATTGACCCGCCCTCTCAAATTTCAGGTTCCTGCGTTCAACAGGAGAGAAAATGGCCTTGGAGCTCACTCAGCTGATCAGTGACCACTCAGGCGCATTCAGCATTCTCCATTGACCCTGCCTCTCAAATGTCAGCTTCCTGCGTTCAACAGGAGAGAAAATGGCCTTGGAGCTCACTCAGCTGATCAGTGACCACTCAGGCGCATTCAGCATTCTCCATTGACCCTGCCTCTCAAATGTCAGCTTCCTGCGTTCAACAGGAGAGGAGATGGCCTTGGAGCTCACTCAGCTGATCAGTGACCACTCAGGCGCCTTCAGCATTCTCCATTGACCCTGCCTCCGTAACGCTTTAAAGGGATCTGTTGGATGAAGATACCTATTTTCCTCTCACGATCATGTTGACATCTCATTTGTTGCTCACATCATACTCGTATGTTAGTGCGCATAATTCAGCTTTCCGTACAGGTGCATTCATATTAGGGACCGTGTACCATGATTAATAAATTGAGAGCTTTCCAATGAGTGGTGAACGATTTTTGTGGGGTGGAAAATGAGGAAGTTAGTTTTCCCTAGGAACGATTGGTTGTACGTGAAAATCATCAGAAAATTTCCGCGTGACGCTCCCCTCGTGACAATGCCCCGTTACAATGCCCGCGTGACGATTTTTCATTTATGTGCCATAGTAAAGACATAAAATGTCAAAAATTACATCTTCATGTAAAAAAATTTAGTATCTAGTAAAATATCTTAATTCCGAGAGTTGAAATGAAAAAGGCATAAAAAATCATTTTTTCACACAAAATCAACAATTTTTGGACACTACTTATTCCTCTAAATGCAGGTAAAATTTAAAAAAATGGATGACATCAAGTGAATCAGCGTTGAAAATAATGGAAATCCATGTACCACACTTGGGTATATATTTTGCGCAATTTTGGTAGTTAGGAATCTTTGCGCGCGCTAAGAAAAGGCAAATGAACAAAAATTCAAATTTGCAATAAAAACAAGGTTCTATCTGAAAAACAAGTAGGTGAGCTTTGCCTACGATTGCACATGTGCGCAGGCGCAACGTGGTCAAATTTGAGATCTTTAGAGAAAAAATATTAGGAAAATACAGCTTTCGTACAAGTACGCAACCACGAGAGACATTTTATGTCTTATGTTTAATAAATTGAGAGCTTTCCAATGAGTGGTGAACGATTTTTGTGGGGTGGAAAATGAGGAAGTTAGTTTTCCCTAGGAACGATTGGTTGTACGTGAAAATCATCAGAAAATTTCCGCGTGACGCTCCCCTCGTGACAATGCCCCGTTACAATGCCCGCGTGACGATTTTTCATTTATGTGCCATAGTAAAGACATAAAATGTCAAAAATTACATCTTCATGTAAAAAAATTTAGTATCTAGTAAAATATCTTAATTCCGAGAGTTGAAATGAAAAAGGCATAAAAAAATCATTTTTTCACACAAAATCAACAATTTTTGGACACTACTTATTCCTCTAAATGCAGGTAAAATTTAAAAAAAATGGATGACATCAAGTGAATCAGCGTTGAAAATAATGGAAATCCATGTACCACACTTGGGTATATATTTTGCGCAATTTTGGTAGTTAGGAATCTTTGCGCGCGCTAAGAAAAGGCAAATGAACAAAAATTCAAATTTGCAATAAAAACAAGGTTCTATCTGAAAAACAAGTAGGTGAGCTTTGCCTACGATTGCACATGTGCGCAGGCGCAACGTGGTCAAATTTGAGATCTTTAGAGAAAAAATATTAGGAAAATACAGCTTTCGTACAAGTACGCAACCACGAGAGACATTTTATGTCTTATGTTTAATAAATTGAGAGCTTTCCAATGAGTGGTGAACGATTTTTGTGGGGTGGAAAATGAGGAAGTTAGTTTTCCCTAGGAACGATTGGTTGTACGTGAAAATCATCAGAAATTTCTGCGTAACGCTCCCCTCGTAACGCTCCCCGCGTGACGATTTTTCATTTATGTGCCATAGTAAAGACATAAAATGTCAAAAAAATTTACATCTTCATGTAAAAAAAAATTCAGTAATCAAGTGAAATATCATCTTAATTCCGAGAGTTTAAAAAGGCATTAAAAATTATTTGTTCACACAAAATAAACAATTTTTGGACATTACTTATTCCTCTAAGTGCAGATCAAATTTAAAAAACGCTGCAAATTATTACACAACGGTTTATTATTTTTATATAGATCACTCGTCTACAAAATCACCAACCATCCAATATGAAGAGAAAAATCAAAAAAAAAAAAAATAAATAAATAAAAATAAAACTAAAAAAAAAATCAAAAAAAATGTTTTTAAAAGTCAAAATCACCAACTATCGATTACATTTCGATCAGTTCTAATTTGAACGGAGATTAGGCCTCTTTTGCGATTCACACTCGTGTTTTGATTTATATATATATATATTTCGAAATAAACACTTAAATTTTCGTAGGAACGAACGGTTTGTCCTACAGAGCTCCGCGTGGTCTCAAAAAATTCTATAGAATCTTAATTTGAAGGAAAAACAATACCTTTATATCGAAATTTTTTGAGTTAGGGCGTTTTCAAAATTTCAAAATTGATTTTGGAACCCTTAGGAGTGACCTACATCAACCAAAAGCTTCGGGGCACAACTAGACCCCAAATGGAGCCTACATACCAAATTTCATCAAAATCGGTCAATGCTAAGTGGCAAAAGTGCCGCGTACGGCGGACGGACGGCCAAATTTTTATTCGATTTTTGGATTCTACGTACCTTGAAACGTAAACCATCAAATTTTGAGGGGGTGTTAAAATTTTTTTTTTCTTGGTCGATTCCAAAGGTTCATTATTGAAAATAATAAACCAAAATGGATGACATCAACTGATACAGCGTTGAAAATAATGGAAATTTATGTACCACACTTGGGTTTATATTTTGCGCAACTTCGGTAGTTAGGAATCTTTGCGTAAAACGCGTGTTGCGCGCGCTAAAAAAGTCAAATGAAGAAAATTCTTAAAATTTTGCGTAAAATCCAAATTTGCAATAAAAAAAAAGCATTCCCATTTGAAAAAAAAAGTAGGTGAGCTTTGGCCACGATTGCTCATGTGCGCAGTGCGCAACGTGGTCAAATTTGAGATCTTTAGAGAAAAACATGCCGATTTTTAAAAAATTGAAATAATTTACCTTGGATTTTTTGAATGGTCGTGAGGAGGGGGGGGGGGGGGGTCTGTAGGGACGCCCTGCAAAGCTTTAAAGATTTCTATGAAAATTCGCTCATTAACTCATGCTGCATGAATGGACTTTTCCCCCAAATCTCGGGTAAACCCCGTGAATATCTGGTTCGGTCATTGTTATGATTACGTGGGTCCTTCTTCCGCTATCTTATCGAATAGGATGCGAACTTCTCTCCCCTCCACCTCCTCGTCGGATTTGAGTCTTTCTGCTGGTTTTCAGTCTCTCGACGAGGATCTCCAGCAGACGTCAAACATTTTCCGTCGACTCCTTCGTGTTCTGGTATTCGTTGTTTCCCTGTCGCGTAAAAATAGACGAGAACGCGAGTTATCGAGAAATCCTGAGAAAAAACGTGGATTTACGTTATAAAACGAATCCGAAACGTTTCGCTCAGAAAACGACAAAATCAGGACGTCTTCGAGTGGTTTGCTTGTCCTCCAGCGGATTCCGAAGGAGTGGAAATCGCTCTTTTCTTCTCAATTAGGTTGTTACAAGGTGCCTTCTTCTTATCTATACGTTTTTGAATTATGTTTTTGAATCGAGGTCCACTTCTGGAACATTTCGTACCAATTTGAGGAATTTTTCAAGTTGAAACATACAAGAATTGTTCATTTTGACCAGGATATTCTCAGGTAATTCAGTGTGCATAATCTCGATGGGTAACCGCCATAATTCATAAAAACGCCTCGTAATTCATTCTAACGTCGAAATTCCTGTGAATCGGTGTGCTGATTTCCAAAATCGATGGTTTTGCTTAAGAAATCTTCGACTAATTTAGGTTTTTTTTTCCTCGTAATTACTTAACCTTTACTGTTGAAATAACGAGTACCTAACTCCGAGACAACAATATCTTTAATAACTATTACTATACTTTCTACAAGCCAAGACTGCAGCGATATTGTTCAAAATTTGGGATATTTGGGTTTGTTGAGTAAATCGAGTGTTTTTTTTTTCAATTTGATTCATTTTTATCTTTTCTTATTGTGATTATTGACAAAAATTACCAGCCTGATTCCGCGACTGAAAATTTTCTCAATCAAGTTTTGATTCGCTGGTACGAGGGAAATTGACGAGGGAAGAATATCGGAGTATTTCGACTTCTTGTCTGGAGAAGAGAGATTTTGACATTTCACCCGTAAATTTACAAATTTATGGATGGTTTTTTGACGGGAAAATACGTTATTTTGACATTTTATACTGGGGTAAGTACTTTGAAAAATTTTACCGGTTTGAAATATAAATATTTTGACATTGTGGGGAGGAAGTGATTACATACTTTGACTAGAGTCTTTTTGAACATTTTCTTTACATTTTGACGATTTTGAATTTTAAATGTGTGGATGGTTTTGACTGAAAAACAGGTTATTTTACGTCCTGATTTTCAATTTTTAAAAAAATCATATTTTGACTCGTAGAGCTGGAGGACTTTGAACTTTTTACCGTTGACATTTTGAAATATAAATATTTTGACATAGTGGGGATCAAAATTTTCTTTAAATTTTGAATATTTCAATTTTTTTTTAAATTTTGAAGGTTTTGAAATTGAATGAGTGGATGGTTTTTGACTGGAAAACAGGTTATTTTGGCATCCTGATTTTCAAGAAAAAAATATTATATTTTGACTTCTTGACTGGCGGCGGGAGTACTTTGAATAATTTACCGTTTACATTTTGAATTATCTAAATATTTTGACATATTGGGGAGGAAGTCGTAACATACTTTATTGGAGAAAAAGCACATTTCACGTCTTGATAGTTAAACCTGAGAAATTTCAGGGTATTTTTGTCCGTCTTTACACGTAATTATGACGTCTTGACCTGCAGTTTAGGGGAAATTTCACTGCGGATCAGGTTGAGTACTGACGAATTTTGCTCATGAATACTCAGGGTATTTTGGTGTTTCGCGAGAATTTTGCTTGAGAAACGTCAAGGTATTTCGATGTCTTGACTTGGAGAAAGGGGCGAAGGAGAACATTTTACTGAGATGTGTAAAAGTTAGAGGAATTTCAGGGTATTTTTGTCCGTCTTTACGCATAATTTTGACGTCTCGATCTGCAGTAAAGAGGCAATTTTACCGCGGATTATGCTGAAAGTCTTGACGAATTTCGCTCATGAAAATTCAGGGTATTTTGGACTTCACCTATCGTATTGACGTCTTGATCTGCGGAAAGTAAATTTTACCGCAATAAGTAGAAGTCGTTAAGGATTTGTTCATGAAAATGTAGGGTATTTTGGTGTCCACTTATCATTTTGACACCTTGATTTACATAACGTAAATTTTACCGCAATAAGTTGAAGTCTTTACGAATTTTGTTCATAAAAATTCAGGGTATTTTGGTGCCCACCCATCGTTTTGACCTGTTGATCGGGAAAAGTATAGATTTTACCGCAATAAGAAGATTTTACTGACTTTCCTCCTGAAAATTCAGGGTATTTGGTGTTTACTCATCTTTTTACGTCTTGATCTGCAGAAGGTAGATTTTACCGCGGAGTTAGTTGAAATCAAAGGGTTCTCCGTGAGAATTTTAAGGGTATTTTGACTCTTCTCACCACTGCAGGGGGATGTACGTTGACTTCTTGACTGAAAGAAAATTAAGTAGGACACCATTTTAATTCACTACTTGGTAGCTTTATACGGGAAATTTCAAAGTATTTTGGTGTCTGCATCATTTGACTTGCAGACGGTAGGTAACTATTTTGACATTTTACCGCAGAGTAGGTTGACGTCTTGACCTGAAGAAAGGGAATAGGGCATTATTATAGGGGAGTATTATAGTTGAGGAATTTCAGGGTTTCGGACTCTTGATAAAGTTAAGATTAACACGTACGTTTTGATTCGGAGGAGGGGAGGGTTTTGGGACGTCTTGATTTTGTCGTTGATCGAGCGGGGTGGGGAGGAGTCGGTCGAATAAATTCATCGTCGATCGAGTGGCAATTTATCGTGGGGCTCCTCGCGCTCGAAACGGAGATTTGCGTAACGGAGTCGGTTTGGACTCGCGCCTGGGCCAGCCGGGAAGGCAGTATTTATAGATATGGTGTGTGTTTGAGCCCAGTGTCGCGTAGGTTAGAGATGGGGGTCCAAGACGCCCAGTGTCGCGTAGGTTAGAGATGGGGTCCAAGACGAACGGGTCGACGGGGGTGCGAGGGACGAGGTACTCGCGGTCGTCGACGGTCAGTGTCGCCCAGCTCTTCACCGACTCCTGCTCCAGCCTGATACAGAGGATCGCGTCCAGAGTGCGCGGACCCTCCGCCAACCCGGAGTCGGACGAGACGCCGCGGTGCCTCAAACCCAACGCTCACTCCGAGGAGGAGCCTCCAGTTGCGGCCGCGAGGTCGATGAGGTCGAAGGGGAGGGCGGAGCGGTCGCTGGGGCGAAACTCGGTCCACTCGAAGAAGAAGATGGACGAGGAGGTTTCCTCGAGGTGGATGACGGACTCGGCCTACCGCCTCACGCGCCGCGCCCTCCAGGACGCCCCGAACCACGTCAAGTCCCCCGCCCGAGACGAACGACGACCGCACCGGAGGAAAGACGACCCGGCGCCGTCACGTCGCAAAAGCGCCACCGCCGCCACCCGCTCCAAACACGAAGAAAACGTCAACCCCCTCGCGAAAAGCGCCACTTCCGTCGTCCTCGCGGAAAAAGCCTACCCCTACGTCTCGCAAATAGTGTCGTCCCCTCGCGAAAAGACGCCGTTCCGGCGGCGCAAGTCCGGTCCCAGTGAAACCCGGCCAGTGCTAGTGGACATACCCGCCGAGAGTGACGACCTCAGCGAGCGCGCCGCCAAGAGGAAGGAGATTCAGTCGTTGGTGTTGAAGTACAGCACGTGGGACGACCAGTCCACGACGTCCTCCACCGCTCTGTCCAAGTTCCAACAAAAGTACTCGTCCTACCTTAGTCATCCGCGCGCCCCCCAGACTGTAAGTCCAGCACGTTACGTCCTCATTTGTACGTCTACTCCCTAGTTACCATGTAGGTCTTCTTCATGAGTACCTTGTAGGTAGGCGTCATGTACTCAACATTGCCTTGTAGGTAGCGCTCGATTACTCATTAGTTACCATGTAGGTGGGGTTGGAGTACTTGATAGAAGTTACCATGTAGGTGGGGTTGGTGTTTTCCACCATACGATCTAGAATCCACCATATCCATAGTAGGTAGGCGTGGTGTTCTCCGCATTGGCTTGTTGGTGGGGCGGGAGTATCATGAAGTGTATGGGGTTGGTGTACTCCGTAGAAGTTACTTTGTAGGTGGGGTTGGTGTTCTCCACCAAACAATCTAGTATCTCCATGGTAGGTAGGCGTGGTGTACTCCACATTGCCTTCTATGTGAGGCTCGTGTACTCATTATTTATCATGTAGGTGGGGCTGGAGTATCATTAGTTACGTAGGTGGGGTTGGTGTACTCCATAGTTACCATGTAGGCGGGTTGGTGTACTCCATAGCTACCATGTAGGTGGGGTTGTGTTATTCATGAAACAATGTAGAAGTACTGTTAGGTGAACACCATAGGTAGGTTTGTAGTACTCCACCTCGCCTTGTCATCGTATCATTAGTTAGTGGGTATAGTTGGTGTACTTAATGGAAGTTACCATGTAGGTGGGGTTGGTGTTCTCCACCAAACAATCTAGAATTACTCAATAATTAGTGTGGTAACACGATGGTCAATATCGATACAAATACATCGATGTTATCACACTCCTTCCCCACCTAGTTTGCCATACCGTGGCATAAAAATATTCAAAGTAAAGTGGTGTTTCTCAAATTGGTACCTCGAAGGTAGGCTAATTGTACTCCGCAGTGCCTCGTAGGTGGAGTTTGTGTACTCCATAGCAAACTTGTAGGTAAAGTTGCTATACTCTACTGGCTTCGCCTAGTAGGTGGGCCTGGAGTACTATTAGTTACCATGTAGGTGGGGTTGGTGTTCTCCATCTAACAATGTAGTACTCGAGGTAGGTTTGTTGTACTCCACACTGTCTTGTTGTTGGGGGGGGGGGGGGTGTACTTCTTAGTAGTTACCTTGTAGGTAGGCTTGTTTTACTCCACGTTACCTTGTGGGGGAGGGGGGGGGTGCTAGTTACCTTGTAGGTAGGCTTGTTTTACTCCACGTTACCGAGGGGGGGGGGGGGTGCTAGTTACCTTGTAGGTAGGTTTGTTGTACTCCACATTGCCTTGTAGGGGGGGGGGGGTGGCTAGTCACCTTGTAGGTAGGCTTGTTGTACTCCATAGTTACCTTGTAGGTAGGCTTGTTGTACTCCACATTACCTTGTAGGTGGGGTGGTGTACTCCATATTACCTTCTAGGGAAGGATTTCTCCACAAACTCGAGTCGTCACCAATCTTGTAGGGTAGTTTTTGTGTATCTTTGGGACGTTTAACCCTTCAAACATGTTTTTTGGGGGGAAAAAAACAACTTGACTGTCATATACTGTATTTTGAACGCTAAGTTATGCTGATTAATAAACATTTTCAAACGATATTTCTCATATTTAGAAGAATTATATTCATTATAACACTTTTCGTGTTTAATTATTTATGTTTCTGTGAGAAAATGGCATAAAGATCAATACTGTGATTTGTGCAATTGTGGAGTTGCGCAACTTAGAGCGTTCAAAAAACCAGGTTGCGCGCACTCTGGTAACACTTAGGGACATCTGTGAAGTTCCTGATATGTTTTCGGTGACACTAGTGACACCATGGTCCAATTGGGGTTAAAAATAATTCAGAAGCCATTGGAAGATAAAAACCATGACCTGGAACTGCGAAAAGCTACATCCTTAGCTTTTCTCATTTATTGAAGGTGTCAACTACTAGTGCGTTTACCTTATGACAAAAATGTTGACAATTTTTTTCATCGATATCCTTGGAAATTTTTTTATAACACTATTTTGAGACTTCCAATTGCCCACAAAAAATTCTGCTGTCCAGTAAATTCAAAATTACAATTCAATTGTGGTTACTCCGGTGACTCTTTGGGATATCTGTGGGGTTCATGAGGTGTTTTGGGTGACACTAGTGACACCAATTGGGGTCAATGCAACTAAAAGAATCTGTAAATTGTAAAAAAGTCGACTTTTGCCATTTGATCACAGATTTATAACAACCGAGCTCAAGTTGTAAAAGGAAAATTCTTGATTCATTATTTTTGATAGTTTATTATTGATTGCTTTCAAAACCCTTGATTGCAGTTTTGATTCATAGTTTCGTCATTCATGTTGTGTGGCAATTACTAAGAAGATACCCCGCATGATAGCCGCATTCACCTTCACTTAATTTCCCGATTCCGAGAGGCCTCTTTGACCACCGGTTCTACCAGCGTTGTTTTTTTAAAATTGGAATCCCTCTGAACTATCTTGAGACTAACTAGATCTAGAAATGGCCATCGTATTTTTAACATCCTGCCTTCCCAGACTTCTTCATCCGTCACTCGCTTGTTTATCCGAAAAATTCCGAATCGACGGGTTGCAATTCAGAAAATCCCTCTTCTAAACATCATAATTTTCGCGGTTTCCGATGCTGTTTGGTGCAGCTTTACTGCTAAACTTGTAGTTTCAATGCACTTTCCCAACCTGATGAACATTTACTCGCTCTACAATACACGTAGTATGAAAGGGGCGCTTAGTGACGATTCGATGTACCTTTCGATGCGATATTTAACATCGAAACAATATCGGAAGACAGTATCTATATCGATAAAATATCGATATCACTAATATCGATAGAATATCGAAAGAAAAATACTGATTCCACTGATATTGAATATGTTTTTGCATATTTTTTAAAATTAATATCAGTGTTCGCGATAAATTATCGAAAGAACAATATTGATTTCACTGATATCGAATATGTTTTTGCATAGTTTTTTATCGATACATCTACTAACATAATGCGAGTTCAAATTTTACTCGTAACAAGTTTTATCAATACATAATATACAGGGTGTCACCCTTACGGGCGCACCACCGGGCAGGGTTCGATTCTACTACTAATTTGCAACAAAAAATGTCTCTTAGCAATTTTGTTTTAGAGGCTTCGTTTTTGAGTTATTTCACTTATAAGATTTTTTTCGTGTTTTCGACCTTACATCACTAAAACGGCTATAACTCCCTTAATTGATGAAGTAAATTAAAATTTGATTATATCATTGGATAGAGCGTCAAATTTCCTATCTCCCTGATGGGGTTTTAGAAAATTTCAAATGAAACGAAAGGGTGTAAAATAAGCTAAAAGTAAAAAATTGGTAAAGTTTCGAAAATTTTCACTTTTTTTCAAAGTTTGATTCTCGAAACGTCGTGAACGGAAATATCCATGCTGTAAGCCTAAAAGTTGCATGTGAATCCCAGCTTTCTAACGGTGTAGTCATTTTTTTTAAAACACCTCTTATTCAGTTAGAAAATGACGTTTTTAGGGTAGAAATCGTTCATTTTCGGGTGTAAATCGGCGTTTTTCACCAGGAATGCTTTCCAACTTATTAAATCATTCGACATGAAATTTTACGTAGTTTTTGACGCTGAATCGAATCTTAACACTTTCCGATCTCCTCGACAAACAAATAGTACTTTTCAAGCCCTTCAAGCAAACAGGGTACAACAACTGAGTCCTCGACTCCCAACTTGTTATCTATCGAAAAGATAAAGCTTTCCTCAAATGATCGGGACGTTATTTTCAAGAAAGAGGGCAAAAATTATGTAAGTCAACAAAGTGGAAGGAGTGCGGGTCATTAATAACAATTGTGGATAAAACGAACAATGAGATTGAGCCCTTCGCCCAAAGGAAAAAGCTTGAAAAGTACTATTTGTTTGTCGAGGAGATCGGAAAGTGTTGATTCGATTCAGCGTCAAAAACTACGTAAAATTTCATGTCAAATTATTTAATAAGTTGGAAAGCATTCCTGGTGAAAAACGCCGATTTACACCCGAAAATGAACGATTTCTACCCTAAAAACGTCATTTTCTAACTGAATAAGAGGTGTTTTAAAAAAAATGACTACACCGTTAGAAAGCTGGGATTCACATGCAACTTTTAGGCTTACAGCATGGATATTTCCGTTCACGACGTTTCGAGAATCAAACTTTGAAAAAAGTGAAAATTTTCGAAACTTTACCAATTTTTTACTTTTAGCTTATTTTACACCCATTCGTTTCATTTGAAATTTTCTAAAACCCCATCAGGGAGATAGGAAATTTGACGCTCTATCCAATGACATAATAAAATTTTAATTTAATTTATCAATTAAGGGAGTTATAGCCGTTTTAGTGATGTAAGGTCGAAAACACGAAAAAAATCTTATAAGTGAAATAACTCAAAAACGAAGCCTCTAAAACAAAATTGCGAAGATACATTTTTTGTTGCAAATTAGCAGTAGAATCGAACCCCGCCCGGTGGTGCGCCCGAAAGGGTGACACCCTGTATAATACATTAATAGAAAACAGAAATGGCGAACGCGAAATCGAAACGAAAAGAAGTGTTAACGATGTCTCGTCCCTCTTCCCATATCTAGCATGAGGACTGTATGTCAGACATAGTGGGTTGCCATGTTATTTCAACATTGTTGTTTATGTGTTTCGTTCATCTTCTTTTTCTATTAATTTTGGTTTTTATCATTTTTTATATTTTAGGAGAAATTGATAAATTACCTACAGTGGGAAGGAATATAACCATCACAACCGATAATTTTTTTCTTTCGATATCAATATTTTCCGATAATTTCGCAAGAAAAATATCGATACAAATATCGGAAATATCGAAACAAAATATCGACATCAATAAATATTGAAAGTATCGAATCGTCACTAATCGGTTGTATCAAAACGCCAGAATCGGAACCAAATGTGTTCCAACACTAATATTGGTGTATTATTTTCGATAATGAACCTTTGAAATCGACAAAGGTTTTTTTTTACCGTTTATCCGTTTCGTTGAATCAGAAAATGGAATAAAAATGTTGCCGTCGACTGCACTTTTTCATAGATATATTCGTTACCATAGACCGATTTGGATGAAATTTGGTATATGGGCTCCATTTGGGGTCTGATGGGGTGTGCGCATGGGTCGGAAAAACTGTTTATTGTTATTTTTAATCTAAACTAGACCTCATTCTGAGAATTTTAACACCAACCGCGACCTTCTAGGTTGAGAAGATCTTTTTCTATGATTTTTCAAAGTTTCGAATGTTTATGACGTCATAGGGGGGGGGGGGGGGCGTCATAAACATTCGATACTTTGAAAAATCATAGAAAAAGATCTACTCATCCAAAAAGAGAACGGCTGGTGGTGTCAAAATTCTCAGAATGAGTTGTACTGTCGATTAAAAATTTTTTAAAAATAATGCGCACCCATTGCCCCCCCCCCCCCCCCAACATTTTGGTTGATGTCGGTCACTTCTAGGGGTGAAAAATAGGACTTGTAATTTTCAGAAGTGCCGTAACTAAAGGTATTGTTTTTTCATCAATTTAAAATAGTAGGTATTGCATTTTTTGAATCGAATGAGACCACCTCAGTTGGACCAATCGTTCGCTCCCTATGAGAACTTGAGGGTTGGGCTCGCGATAAATCAGAAACACGAGTGTGAATAGCAAAAGAGGCCCTCCTATTGAAATCTCCGTTGAAATTTCAGCTGACCAAAATGCGATCGGTGTTTGTTTCTCCTAGTTGTACTCAGTTTTGCGTCCTTAGCGACCAGTAATCAAATTTCTTAATGAAGGCACCCACAACTCTTTATTTCTCCAAAATAAACTTGATTTTGAAGCGAAAATATGGTTGATAGCTAGTGGTAATGGCAAAGCATAATAATAATAATTATCCCGTTGTTCCGTCACTCCTGTCGGACATAAAGTCATGGAAGAATTATGCCTTCCGCCTTGAATGCTCCCATAAATCGATCTGTTTCGATTCAAAAGGCAATGAATTGCTAAACTCCTCGCAAAACATGCTTCTCAGTGATGGTTGGCTAACTTGAAGGAAACAACGTCACAGGACAATTTTCGCCAAACTTCATTGATTACAGCATGTTTGGCCAACTTTTTCACCAAGATATGAGCTAATTGATATGACATATTAAACATTGTATAATTTAGATGAGACGGGTTTATGTTTTATAAAACATAACGTTTAAATTAATACTTACGTTTTTTTCATTCATTTAAAGTAGAGACGATTTTATAAGAATTAATGGACACCAATTTTCATAATTAACTTAGGTATCATGGAGAATGTTTTTTGACTCCTCTGCTAATTGAAATTAAAAAAAAAAAAAAAACTTTTATTTAGCAAAGGAGTCTCAAAAAATTTTTTTGCTAGTAGGTATTTTCAGTCAAAATAAACTTGATCTTTTGCGCCTTATTATAGTTGGTAGGTGTGGAAAAGACGGGTGTTCCATACAGAATACTAAACCGTTGTGTAATAATTTGCTGAGTTATTTCGATATTCCTCATGATAGATTGCGATACAGCCTCAAAATACCTGACAATCGCGTTCTATCTGGTTTTTACAACTTATCGACAAAATACATTGTTGGTCGATTTTTAGGAAGGCACCAGTGCGATTTTGGTGTCTCGTACTCGTAGTTGTTCATTATTAGGGGCTTAAGGCCGTCCTCAATACGGGAAATCTGATACTAGGGATTCTCCAAAGACTCAGTTTGTAAGGAATTACTTGGAGAGGCCTGCATGATCCGAAACAAGCGAGCTGGTGATTCAAAAAGCAAAACTTTTCGTCGCGGATGTTTAAATCATTTCAACTCCCCTCGTTTATAATATTAATTGCCATTCGCGAGCACATAATTCTGAACTCATATTCAGAAAGTGAACGCAAACACATTTTTACACTTCGGTTTCCCCCATTAGTTCAGAGATTGACTAACTCCTCTAAAACAGCGCTGGTAAAACCATCCCGTTAACCTTTAGTTTGTGTCTGCTTTTAGTTTTGGCAAAGCGCCTTTGGGTCAACGATATGGAGCTAACAGAGTTTTGGTTTCATTTTAACATACGGCTTCCTTTTGGCAATTTCCGCTCGAGTCATTTTGCGGCGATGACGAGACGGATTCAAATGAATCACTTTTGAATCACTCAGAATGACCATTCCTTCCGTGTGTTATTTAAATCCTTCTTTCTGGGGGGCTGACGATTGTTTTTGAAGAGCTACGTAGATTTTTTGACCGAAAATCTCATCCTATGTGATAATACTTACCATAATTAATACAAAATTCTCAGTTGTACATATTGAAACCTAATCTATGAAATTCCGATTTTTTTAAAATGGATTTTAACTTTTTGTCCCAATAATCGTGTGGAATTTCCGTTCTTCACGAGGGGGTCGTCAATCGCCGTTCGTTGCTCGTTCCTGGTTAGTATTTCTCTCAATTACTGACGATGAAACTTTGAAAAGTTGTACCTACATTTGAAATCTTCAAGGATTTTTGAAATTCATTAGTGCATCTGAAATTGAAAAACTAAAATATTGCCGCTGGAATCATCAAAATGCTCAATAATTGTTGGCAAAAAAAAAAGGGAAACCTAACTCTTTTTTTTAATTTTTTTATTAACACACACATTTAAAAAAAAAAACATTATGCAGGTATGTATTATAAAACTAAAAATAACTTTACCTATTCTTGATGTACTTTTAAACATTTACATAAGTTGAATATTTTTTCTTGAATATACCCGCCACAATGAGCAGAGCTTGTAGCGAGGAGAGTTAACCCCCAGAAAGTGTTGTCGGGTTTCAGCGCTACCTACCGCCACTTCAGCGAACTACCATCCTTTTCAGCTCGATGTGAGTGTGGTCAAGCGGTTTTTCTGAAAAGTAGGCTTACCTCGATTTTACCACTCTCTAATTTCCAAGTTTGGCTGTTTAGTTGTTATTTGTTTTTAGACACATATCAAGTTCACCACTAGTGCATTCAAATCAATTGTAAAACTCAAAAATAAATGTTCTCGAGTCGACTAAGACCATGTACATCGCTACATTGTAATCTTAGGATTACTGCAAGTTAGAGGAGCGACGGTAATGCGGTCGCGAGCGTGATCACCTGATAAGATATCAGAAATGGTAGTTCGCTGAAGTGGCGGTAGGTAGCGCTGAAACCCGACAACACTTTCTGGGGGCTAGACTCCTCTCGTAGCGTGGTGGGGGAGTTTGAAAAAGACGATCCTTCTTTGACAATAAATCTATTGGTTTTAAATTATACGCTGGAAGTAATTTGAATGTCGCTTTTTGTTTATTTTTGTGTTATTGTTATTGTTATACAAATATATGAATCTGGACACCATTAACATAAAAAATGAAAAATTATTGCAAAAGTTTTCCAATCTAATTTTTTTGTTGATCCATCTCTTAAGTCTCTCTCCTTCCAAACTCTCCTCAAGTTAATTGAGGATTTTTGGAGGTGTGAATAACCAGTTTTTTGGTCCTGAGGCGGTGTTAATCTTAGGGACCAGGAACTTTTCTGTTGCCTCTGCTCTAGACCCTTTTCCATGTTTTACATGAGCGAATCTCTAACTGTTTTGACACTCAAATATAATTAGAGACCTCAGACGAAATTTCCGGAAATTAAGCACATCTAGTTTCTCGAAGTACTCAACTGATCTGCTAAAGTAAGAAAACCGCGCAATGATTCTCACAATGGTTTTCTGAATACTTATCAATGGTTTCAGATATGTTTGCGACGCTCCACCCCGAGCTACAATACCGTATATCAGTTGAGATGGACCAATGCAAAATGTACACTTCGAATAGTTTCTAGGTTCAAAACGTTGCGGATTTCAAGAAATACATGCAGTTTCCTCAGTCTTTTAGTACCAGTTTCTATGTGTAGTGCCCATTTCAAATTTTCGTCTAAGGTCACACCCAGGTACTTAATGCTGCTAGATGATTGGAGTGGTCGGCATGTACAGGAATCCCCTTGGGCGCAAGGCCTTTCGTGAATTTTTAAAAGTAATGGAATTATCGTCTCCCTTTGCACAGATAATCGAAAAATGATAAACGTTTATTCGGTTTTAACTGAATAAACATTTTCCCCATTTTTCCTGACAATTGTTTGATTTTGATGATTCCAGCGGCAATCTTTTAGTTTTTCAATTCCCTAGGCAGATGCACGAATGAATTTCAAAATTAGGTTCAACTTTCAAAATTTGAGCGTCAGTAATTGAGGCAAATACTAACCCGGAACGAAAAACGAATGGCGACCGACTGAGACATCATTCATTGTTTTTGAAGCATTCAAACGTACAGTAGGGTCTGTTCATGAATTGTATTTAAACAATTGATACTAACTACCTAGTTAGGAACTGGAACTAGTAACTCTTGTAGGAGAACAGGGTCATTCAGAACAATCAACCCTAATTGGACCATGGTATCACTAGTGTCACCGAAAACATCTCAGGAACTCCACAGCTGTCCCAAGGTGTCACAGTATAACCAAAATGAAATTTTTGATTGATTTGGAAGGCTATTAGAAGTCTCAAAATGGAGTTTTGAAGAAAAAAAATCCTATGAAATTCACCTCTATTGCAATTTAAAGCTAGTTGATGTGGTGACACGTTGGGACAGCTGTAGAATTCCTGAGTTGTTTTTGGTGACAATGGTGACACCATACTCCAATTATGGTTAATGAGTGACCCTAACTTGTGCATTCCATGATAACTGAGTCTATGATGACGTACTTTGTCACCTTGAAAGTGTGTGTGCATTACGTTTCTGGAAAGAGTATTATTAGCGTTTCTGTTCTTTCCCTTGATCTTCGTAATCGAGGGGAATCAAGATTTCTGCTTCGTATCCGCCTGGCTGTCAGCAGAGTTTTGAATGAAGAGATTTTCGGTTCACGAAGCTCTGCTCGGCCTTGACCCCCGCCAGAATAAACAAGTCCTATCAACAAGCGTTACTGCCAGTTGGACGATTTGGCACGTTCTGTTGAGTCTATGACTGGTGAAGTACGTAGTTGTAGATCAAGTCTGGTGCGTGTAACCCGTGGATTTACATGAACGGTTTGTTTTCACCATTTCCGAGGCGCCATGATGCGATTTTTTAGAATCGTACCCCGAATTAACTTTCAACCTTCAATTCACTTGAGAATGTAGAAAGCAAAACGATTTTGGAGAACTTTTTTTTTCAACCTTGAAAAGTGAAAGCAAAGCTTCCGCTACCTTGGTATAAAGCATAAAGTGCAGTTGAATCAGCATAGTAATGCTGGAAATACAATAAAAACCTTTGGAGTTGTGCTGAAACTGAATCAGCTAGTTCAGTCATTCGGTTCAAAACCTGGAGAGTAGCTTGAAGCTTGAGACTCCAGTTTCCAATTTGAAGCCTCATTAATGGACGATCTTGCTGTACTGCGGATAAAAGTGTACATTTTCAAAAACTATTCACTTGAAGAGCACCAACCCGAGAGTTCCATCTTTCCGACATGAACGTATAAGAAAGAAAAAAGTTGATTTCGGTAAACTAGTTTCTTCTTTATTGTTTTAATTGTAGCCTGCGATCCGCAACTTAGCTTAGCGCTTATCCCTACGTAATATATCAATATGCAACTCATGAAACACCTCGAAAACAAAGTATTTTCCAGTAAACTTTTTATGTTGTGACCCTATTGGAACATTGCCTCACGTCACGTGGCTCAACGCGTTAATTTCCTAAAGTTTACAAGTAGGTGATTAAGTAAACATCCACTGCCTACCTATCACTTGACCGATGGGGATATTGAATACCGCATTCTAATTTCGTGCGAATGGACTCCACATGAGAGGAGGGAACAAGAGAAAACGAACAGCTCACTTCCGATGTCTATTTTGGGCGCCAACGGTTCTCAAAATGAACACTCTTGATTATGAGCCAGGGTCGTTCGTTGAGGGCAATTCATCATCAATCGACTGTCAACTAGAAGAGTAGGTCAGCCATTTTTCCTGGGTGAAATTCGATGAAAAGTGTCGATTTTTCCGAGTTATTGAAGGACTAATTTTGTACTATTTTTTTTCCTCTTGAGTAAAAGTTGAATAAAATTAAAATTTATCACTGTTTTCCACTAATGAGATGATAAACTCTTACTTTCGATAAATTAAAGAGTTTTTGTTGTCCTAGTCCACTTTGCATTAACCTCCATTCGCAAGATTTTGTCTTTATTCTGGTAGGTGTGGCCGTTTTTCTTGATAACTTCTCTGTAGCTACATACCTTCCGTGTGCTAAAGTCAAAATATTTAAACTCTCAGCCTACTTGACTATTATCAGTATATTCTCAACATCTCAACCGCGCAACGGGGAATGATCGAGTCGAATACGTGTAAAAGTTTCTGCTACCTCCCAGACTTGTTGAGAGGGCACATGGAAGTAGGAATTACATTTAATTCTTACTTGCATGGAAGAGCAACCCGAATTCACGATTTTATGTAGGTAATTAACCTTAATATTTTGCTTCAAACAAACTTTAAGTCCTGTTTGGTCCGCGGACTGAAGAAAGAATTGATTGAAGTCTTCGCGAGGCTTCTAATTAGGTACCTTCTCAATGTAACTCCCGTACTCTCTCATAACTTCCGTATGGTGACACAGCATCCATAATGCGACCCTCCTTCATTTTTGCTAGATACTTGGCTATTAATTACTCAAAATCTTCTTTGTGTATGGCTAATACCTTCTGAATGCCGATGAACTATGTTTTGGGTCTCTAGCCAACAAAGAACACGAAAATGTTCAATATTTTATAGCTCTCAGAATCCAGTTTATTTTCACTTCGTCATATTTCATTGGTCATAAAAACCAAAACTAAATCAATCACTTAACTACTGCTTATAGTGCAATGTTTCGGCCTCTCATTTTATCTTTTCTACATGAGCATTAGAACTAAACAATAATTTTCAATGTAGTCAGCATTTTTATTGGTTCTGGTTGAGAAGTATTTCGGTTCTGTAATAACACCTTGGGATTCAGGCTAAATGTATTCAACGACTTGAATATGATCGAAAGTTGACCCGATTTCGACGCTGATGGTCTCGACCCCGTTGAACCGAATCAACCGCAAAAACGCCACCGCTGTTTATTCTGCTATGTCTTATCAACATTATTTGATGAATGAATCGACGTTGCCAAGAATTTCGACGCGTAGGTATTGGTTGTTTTTATTCCAAATTCTATAATCCTAGAGTTGGGTTGAAACAGGAAACACCATGATAATGGGTCACCACGTCATGTAGCAGATTGTGGGAAATGTAAACGAATCAAACTGGGAAGATGAACGGTAAACATGGTCTACTACTGATAATGGATTTGATTAGATTTAGAGGCACACGGATTGACAAAGTTTTTCAAATGCTATCTTAACCATTCTCCAAAATGAATCAAACCATGTCTGATCTCTTGAGAACACACACTACCACACTTAGAATCTCATATTTGTTGTTTGATAATTTCCTAGGATGTTTGTGGAGGAAATTGTTTATCTCGTGGCTACAATTCTCAATTCTATGGATTGAAGTCGATGGCACGCATCAGTCTTCCATATTGTTGTAATTTTATTGCTGTACTGAATCTATCAGTTATAGAAGTCATGTTGGCCTTTGCTTGATGGCATTCATTATCTAATTACAAACACGTAATTAACATAATTTTCCCGATTTAATCGAGGTGTTTGTGTTTTTTCTTAATTCGATGAAAACTGGACGGTGTGTTTTGGACACATCAGAAGGAGAGTACTTCGGAGGGAAATGGCTATTGTTATTATCCTTCAGGACCTGGGAAACAACTTGCAAGAATGAAATGTGATAAAATTATAATATATATTCGAATACAAAATATGAACAAATAGAAAAGTATCTTTTTCTATGCTTTTAATTTTGGCAGTTTGCAATAGGTTCTATCCAATTTTGGCAGGACGTAACCAGCGACATTATTTTAAAAACAAATAAACTTACCGAATAACACAAATAAAATTGTTAGCCAAATAAGAATCCTGGATACGTCAATGGATTATTGATGCAGTGGAATTAAAGACGAGGAAGGTTTCCAATAATACACCATTCGACCCTTCCACTCCTAAGACCATTGACAAATCGAAATTTTCTGCTATTCGTGGATATTTCCAGCCACAACTCTTGAATGGGTTTTCTGTAAAATTCAAAAGGAATTTGGCAGAATAGTTTTATAAGGTATCTGAACAAATTCATGAATCTGACTTGTGCTGTCAACCAGTTTGTGGTCGAGGTGGGTCTGATCTTACCACAATACTAAGCATCTCAGAAACCGAGGTTTTTTCTTTACTCAATCGATAGTTGAAGGATCAAGGTAGCCAACAGAATATCGGTTTTGGCTTAGAAGTGGTTAAAAATCGTTGCAAAGTCCTTGAAAATCGGACTTCCAAATAGTTACGTCAGGACATTAAGGTTAAAAGCACCTTTGTGTTGAACAATCTAGACTTAGCTCTTAATGAGGAATTTCACCGATTTCTGTTTGCATTTTTCCTGAATAGTTAATGGTGTGGGATAGATGAAAATCGGGCTGATTTCGGAAAATATGTCTCCTGTTATTTTTGGGAGACAGTCAACATTTTTAATTTCAAAACTAACCGGGAAAACAGACGTGCAGCGGGAACACTCGCTGATTGGGCTGTTCGGATCGCCGTCTCCTCCCAGTGTTGCCCATTGGGACGACGAAATCGTGTTTTCTAAGAGAAAAGTTATCAAACAAAAACAGAGGAAACCTAAGTTTCCCCATCTTGCTTTTTCTATTTTTTTCTTCCGTTTTTCGATTTCGAACTTTACTGTTTCATGAAATTTTGCATCTGGGGACTATGGATTTCTCGATCTCAGCGCTTCAAGCGGCCATAAATGAACTATTCCAGCATGACGTCATTTTCTCGGTTTTTTTTAAACATTCGTATTTTCTACACTGTTTTGTTTATTCGTAAATTAGGAAGTTCGGACTGAAAGTTTGCCTTAAGGGGTTTTTAGAGGCGCTGAATCCGATTTTGGGGTCAAAAATAGGAAATTTTGACATGGTGAAATTCCTCATTTGCTAAGGAGGGAAAAATATTCATTTGATTAGAAGAACTAAGGTTCAAATTAGTTCAAGTGATTATCAACTCTTGATGGTCAATTATTTTTATTACACTATAATTTAAACTTCCATCCGCCGACCTTCAACATTATTTTATTGCTCTTGATAGGTAGTATTGAATTATTGAAGGATACCAACTTCATGAATCACTGTATTGCTAATCGATTTCGTTCTGCATGGGGCTATTGGCGTCGAAAACGATGATTAGTCTTGCTATCGACGTAATTTCATCAGTGACGTCCGACAATGGTGTCGGCTCGGTGGTATTATGGTCTGGTTATCTGTTGTTTTAGTTAAAGATTAGTGGTCACTTTGTTGAAAAGAAACGCTCAAGTCAATGCTTGAGGAGCCACTTGGGCTATTCATAATCAGCGAATAAGGAAATGCTCAAGCGCTTGCTTAACCCGTATTCCTATACAGTAAGTGAAGAAATTTCTTGACTTTCGGGCTCACTTAAGGGAGAAAAACCAAGGTACCTCAATAGCTACCTTAACCCTAATTGGACCAACAAAATTTTTCATAGATTTCTGAGGAAATTTTGGTCATTACTTCATTTTTGAACATCCAATAGCTCACAAAAATTGTTTCAAAAAATGCAGCTCCGTCCGTTAAATTTAAAATTGCAATTCAAATTTAATCACTTTAGGGACAGCAGTGGAATTTTTAAGATTATTTAGTTGCACCAGTGACACCATGGGAATGCCGCGCCATTTGCCGTATTGATTTGGTGTCTCCAATGGTTCTCGGGCAAAGGGGTGTGAAAATAAATTAGTACTGTCCAATGTTTTGTAAATTAATTATGTTCAGTGATCAAGATAACTGGAGGACTACAAATGCGCCTTTCAACCATAGAAAAAACTCTGTTCAATTTCTCCCTTGCGAGGGAAAAACATTAAATCATGTTTAATGTTTTTCCCTCGCAAGGGAGAAATTAGATTGCCGATCACTCAGCTGATCAGTGACCACTCAGGCGCCTTCAGCATTCTCCATTGACCCTGCTTCTCAAATTTCAGCTTCCTGCGTTCAACAGGAGAGAAAATGGCCTTGGAGCTCACTCAGCTGATCAGTGACCATCTTGGTACAACTAGACCCCAAATGGAGCCGATATAACGTGGTAACTAAGAAATCGGTCCGTGGTAACTAAGAAAAAAAAACGTTGCAGATTTGCGTGTCGGAATTCACAGAATGACCCCCAGCCCTAAAACATTAAACATGTTAAAATGTATCACAGAGGAATAGACTTTGTTTCACATTTTTACAGCAACGTTCTTCAACTTTCTAAAAAATGAAACTGTAACAAGGTTATATTCAGAGAATAATCAATCAAAGGAAAAAAATCGAACTTGAATGTTCTGCTAGAAATTATTAGAAATTGAAATTGAGTTTTCAAAAATAAAAAATTTGCCTAGTGTTTTCTATTGGTCTTTGTTCTTAAGCAGACTTCACGTAAAATTATCGAAATTTGGTTTCACTAGTGAAACCATGGTCCAATTAGGATTGAGTATTTCCTTGTGTGCAAATAATCATATTAAATATGATTATTTGCACACAAGGAAATACTCAAGACAAATTTTGTCTGTGTTGTCATCGCGTTTTTCATCAAAACTTTCAGCTCACTGTCTCATTTCTATTGTCACACCCCTGCTACTTATGCATATATTTTGTTGAAAATATTTAATGAAATTTTTAAGTAAAAAATCGCAAAATTAGCAGAATTTGATTATGAAAATTAGCGATTGCAATCATGGGTCCAACATTTTTCATAGGTATACCTAAGTACTTGAGAGGTGGCCACAAGGACATTCATTTGTAGTAATGAATCATTCTAGATGGGAATACCTCAACATGTGAATGAAAAATGATTAACCGCAATAAACCTCGCAACAACATTTTGTTCTCCTTGAGGGCATTTTTTTTCTTTAACAACGCTCAATCCGTCGATTGAAACGACACACAATTATAGCAGATAACGGGATAAATCCGCACAAATAGCTCGAAAAACTGACAGATCTAAAGAAATTACAAAATTAGAGAATTCGAAAAAAAGTGACTGATGACGATGCAACCTAACCAAAATATTGCCTACCAACGTGGAATTATGGATTTTTTTTTTTTTTTTTTTTTTTTTTTTTTTGTAAAAAACATGCCCTATGTGGAAAATCTACTCCACTCTTGCCAGCTCTTAAAATATTCATGGTTTAATTTTATCATTTGGTCTTTTTCTCAATTTCAATCAAATAAAAAGAGTTGGGTTTAGCTAGTGCATGAAACGTGTTCTAATTTCATAGAATTTTGCGTAGACAAACAACAGAAAATCATTGAAAAATTGGCATTTGAGGTATCCTGTCGTAGAGAAAGAGTTCCAATAGGTACGAGTTTTCGAAAGTGAAATTGTTCTTATTTCGACAATGCCATCTTGACTTCTAGAGCTGCCAACTTGACTTCAATAGCGGTGACTTGAGAAAAATGCTGACTTTTTCTGGATTTTTCTTAACTTGAGTAAGTTAAGAAAAATCTTTACTTGAGTCGAAGTTTTGACTTGACTTAGTGAGGACTATGAATACGGAATCCGACTAAGCATTTGCTTGAGATATTTCTTTACTTCCAGAAGTAAAATAATTTCTTTACTTGAGAAAGGACTTGAATGAATTGAATACCGCCCTAGGACCCATTAAATAAAGAGCTCAACTTGTCTTAACTATCAATTTGGTTTCACACACCTTTACTGTTATGCAGGATGAACCCCTATAAATGTCCTACCTTCTTGCTTGATTCGTGCACTTTCACCTGAATCAACGTTTAACGTCATATCTATTGATTGACAATGTTTCAACTAATGATTTATTAATTTTCCAAGTATCTCGATAACCCGGCTTTGTATCGGTTCTCTAATAGGATTAGTTGGAGCTCAGAGTCCTTGGAATGCCATCTGTTCTGATTGAATTTCATCCCCACATGGTCTTGTATGTATTTCAGTCCACTTCAAACGTCGTTGCATTCAGAACCTGCTAGTCGAACTCGAGTCTTCCTCTCGTTCCTCCCCACGACTTACCGCGCGTTACATTTCGGCTCTAAGTGACACTTCCAGAACATCTGGTGCGTCGGCTTCACACTACTTCCCTCACCCTTAAAACCCCCAAAAAATATCTGTTTTTGTTGTTAAGCTGTTGGCCCTTTTAATAGACACAAGACTTGAGAAATTGTGATTTTATATTACTTGCAAGAAGAAGAAATTCTACCACTTTCATTTTAAGTTCTTTTGGGGAAGCTATTTTCATCTTATTTTGTTCAGCTTCTCCCTTAAAATTGACATGTAAGGCTCAATTCTTGCTGCTTCATTTTCGTAGAATCCACAATCGTGTCAGTTTCTGTGTAAAACATGGATAAAGTTGATCAGATTATAATCTGACCCAATTTGAAGTGGTGTTTGATAAAATAAGTTGTGTCTCATATAAATACTTCCCTTTTTGCCTTTGTTTGATTGAGGAAAGTAGAGATTCAATACGGAGGGCGCTGGACACTATTCTCGCCCTACAACTAACATCCAGCCGTCATTTCCAGTAGTTGAGCTATTACGGGTGATTTGTTGCCTCAACATCCTTGAAAGTCTGTAAGCCCCCCACAATTTTATGCGCGAATAGTAAACCCCATTTCAGTTTTATGGTGCATTATTTTAAACTTGGGCGCCCCAGTTCCGACGATTCACCTATGCCTGTTACACTAACCGGCTATTTTTGACAGGCGCCATCAAATATTTACACGTTTTTTCAACAATAATCCAAGATGAAACAGCTTTAAAGCCTTCGTTGTATGGAAAAGGCAGATTATTGCTTTTATTAATGGTTGATGCCCTTTACTTTTCCGGTAGTAATTTTCAACCAATTGCTCTCGCTTTAACCGGTATCTCTACGCACTCTTGTGAGAAAACGAATAAATTTATATTAATACCAAGAAAACGAAAAGATGCTCTTGATACAATGAATGTTTTGGTATGATTCCGTAAAGTAGATTGCGTTGACATATATTATGCCCTAATGTATTCATTAGGTTGTTCAAAACCCAAGAAAATTGCTGAGAACATTCATAGAACAGCATTTTACACATCCCCTTGGATCAATCATAATCTCTCTTACCTGTATACAAGAATTAAATCCTTCAGGTATTATTTTTCTGTGGGTTAATCTTCCATTTAGGTGTACTTTTTAAATTATTTATGTAAAGCCTAAATTCAGCAAAATTCTGAGCGCTTAATCCCTGGTGTGTATAAACCCTCTGATTGACTCCCAGTGTATAAAGGGTCTGTCAGACACGGAGCAACTGTAAAGTTGCTTTTGCGACACATGATTGGTTAATTAATATATTTTTCGTCAAACCAACATTTTATTAGTTAAAACAAAGTAATTAGACTTTTCTCCCAAGTAGTCTAAGGGGGTCCCAAGGAGTCTAATTTGAACAGAATTTCAAAAACTGTGATCTACGATACCCAACATGCGAGAGGTAGGTAATCCGCAGAAGTTCTCATCCGTATTCAAGGTGAAACACACAAAAACCCACGAAATATGTCCTGGCACCATGGTGGCACCACTAATTTGTTCTATGGTGGCACAAATAATACAAAGAATTCATGAAAATACAGAGCTATATTGATAATGTCCCCTCAATTTAATAGTTTGGGTACAATTAGTAAGTTATAAAGGAACAGAAATATTGAAAAATCGGATATTTTGTGAATATTGTCCCCCCTCCCCACTCGCCCCCTCACCTTGCTTATTTCGATATTCCGGTCATTCGAAGTCATCTAAACAAAAAAGAATTTAGCAAATCTGTTGGAAACTGGGGCATAATTATGCCCGAAAACGTATGTTTTTTGGTTGCCTTTGTATAAAGTGTCTGAGGGACATGGTGGTATTCAGGAACTAAAGAATTAAGTACTTTTCGTGGCGGTTAGATCACAGCTGAAGGTTTGAAATGGGACCTTCTATAAAGGGGGGGCAGGTACTGAGCGCCTGGGGTATTCTAGATGCTCACTGCTGTCAACATACTTCATTGAAATTTCCCTCGTGACTGTCTGACACTTTATATACACCAGGGGCTAAGTGACTTATCAACTAAACTGCACTAAAGGACGTCTAAAAACAAGAATTTATTATGGAAGATTCCTTTGCGACCAGATTGCACCAATTCCAAGTCGGTCTATGAAACCCAGAATAAAGGCTAAATACCTGAGAATCGCTTCTTAAATCAATTTAATCAATTTAACTTACATCCATGATGAACTTATGAGCATTTGTTTGGGTCTCACCCAATGTTTCCAATTGGAGTTCCTCTGCTGAATTTTATTTTTCAATATTCTTTATTGCACCAAGTATAACTTATTAACAATATTATTTTGAAAATATGGACATAAGATACATCACTAAGTTTTGTTGATTATGGTGGATGTTTCACTTCACAGCTTCACAAGTAAGCTAGGTCAAGTGGTTTGGTACGCTTCAATCTTCTGATGATATCACTTGTATCGAGGAGTTGGACAGCTTCCTCGTTGATGTGACATCTTAGCCGCTGTAGGTGTCTCACAGCTTGTCGCTTTAAAGCATCGTTTATTGTTTCGATCCGAAGCTCATGATGGAGACGTTCGAAAGTACCATGGTGCATTGACCACCGTTCTTAGCAGATTGTTCTGGAATCTTTGGATGATGACTCGATTTGACTGAGCCGTACAGCCCCAAAGCTGAGCTCCATATGTCCAGACTGGTTTAAGGACTTGGTTGTACAATGTAAGCTTGTTCTGGATTGACAACTTCTACCGTCTCCCCATTAGCCAATGCATTTTTCTGAATTTTAGAAGTTCTTCCTTCTTTTTTTTTTGACATGGGCTTTCCATCTAAGTTTGGCATCTAGTGTCATGCCTAGGTATTTGGCTTCATTAGCATTCGGAATAACTTTTCCCATGAAATATACCGGAATATACTTGTTAGTGAAATCGACATGTACCGACTTAGTTTCATTTATTTTGATTCTCCATTTTGCTGTCCACTTTACTCTGCTGAATTGAATCTCAAGGAAATAATCTTGTAGCTGTGCTCTGTGAAGGTCGCGAGGGAAACTTGAACAAATCAGGAGAAATCTTTTGGGATGTTGGAATAGTGGAAAACTCCCAAGTGGTCAAGAATTTCCTCCGCCCAGTCAGGCGCTCCCGGTCATGACTTTTGTCCTCAAATCCTGGCAAAGACGAAGTTTAGTGATCTCTAGATCTAGAGTGTAACTAACTCAAGTTTCAGGGCCTCCTAGCCATTTTGTTCTTTCACATTTCCAAAAATTTGGATAGTTGGTTTTTAAAAAACAGCGATAAAATTTTGCGCCCTCTTTTTTGAACCATTTGCAAGTCCAGCCAAACACCTGAGAATCACCTCAAATTCAATTTAATCAAGTAACTTACATCATCCGTTGTGTAGGATGAGCCACCGATGAGCAATTCTTTGGGTACAGTTCACCCAATTTTTGGTGCATCTTTTCCAGTTGGAGTTTCTCTGCTGAATTGAATCTCAAGGAAATAATCTAGTTGCTGTGCTCTGTGAAGGTCAGGCGTGTAAACTGTAAAACCTCGAAAAAAATCGGAGGAAAGTGGACAAGAATTTCCTCCACTCAGTCAGGCGCTCCCGGTCATGACTTTTGTCCTCAAATCCTGGCAAAGACTAAGTTTAGTGATCTCTAGATCTAGAGTATAACTAGCAAGTTTCAGGGCCTCCTAGCCATTTTATTCTTTCACATTTCCAAAAATGTGGATAGTTGAATGGTTTTTAAAATACAACGACAAAATTTTGCGCTCTCTTTTTTTAACCATTTGGAAGTCCAGCCAAACTCTGAGAACTTCCCTCCAAAATCAAATAAACTAACGTCATCTATGGTGTGCCTATGAGCATTTCTCTGAGTACTGTCTTACTCAATTTTTCTTGCATCCTTTCCAATTGGAGTTTCTCTGCTGAATCGAATCTCAAGAAAATATTCTCGTTGCTGTGCTCTGTAAAGGTCCGGCGTGTAAACCTCGAAAAAAATCGAGGGAAAGTGGACAAGAATTTCCTCCACCCAGTCAGATGCTCCCGATCATGACCTTTGTCCTCAAATCCTGGCAAAGACGAAGTTTAGTGATCTCTAGATCTAGAGTATAACTAGCAAGTTTCAGGGCCTCCTAGCCATTTTATTCTTTCTCATTTTCAAAAGTTGGATAGTTGATTGGTTTTTAAAATTCGGCGAAAACAATATGCGAACTCTGTTGATCCATTTGCCTCTCAATAAATCCTGTTCGTTACTGCAAGAGAAGGAAATCAAAATTTGATTTATTTTATTATTATCAATTTATTTTATTTATTTGTTGATTTATTTATTTATTATCATATTTAATATGAGTATACTCAAGTAGATAGAGTAAAACCCCTGTATAAATTCTACTAATTAGTTTATGTGAACTACATCCTAGGTTGGACTGATTCAATTACACTTTCTGGTTCTACATTGGACTAATTTTGAATCGTGTACGAGGTGTGTGAATGGTCCTCACAAATTCACATGAAAAGTTCCTGAAAATGTTTTGCGAGACCTAGAAAATGCCTGAGTTGAGACAGCAAGGTTGAAGAATTATACAGCATTTTAATTTGAACTAGTTGAATAATTCTCTGGCTTCAGGAAAAAACCACTTAAGTCGAAATTTTCACTTTTTCGTTTTTTCTGATTTTGGAAGGTCTGGTCATGGCGCACAGTTTGGCACCACTCCCACATTCGAACTTCCTCCTTTAAACCTCCAGCAAGTACTGTTCTTGATGACATAAGTCATGTGGCACAAAAAAAATTGCGAAAACGTTCATGAGTCCATAAAATAACCTCCAAACAGCTGTCAATTTTGAAAACTTGATCTCGCTCTCAGCCTCCGCCATCTATTCGTCATTGTTCTCCAAACTATACTCGTTCTCCATGGATCTCACAAACTTTTCTCTCGAGCGGGTGAATCCTAGAACATTGGAGATATTCACGTTGTTCGAGAAAACCAGAGCAACGATGCCCCTACTATATTGAGTGCCGAAGTTTCGACTTCGAGGACTCGAATTTGCGCTCTAGGGAGTTCACGTGGCGCCTCAAGCCCATTTTAAAATCCTTACAAATTATCTGCGACACCCCCTCCGATCTCATCCTTATCTATTCAAGATGAAACACCGAAATAAGCGGCCTCTGGTGCCCTGGCACCACGGTGACTCCACAGATTTGGTCCTTTGTGGCACAAAGGTTTATGAAAACCCAAAGGTATATTGATTATATTTCCTGAATTCAATGCTTGGGTTGCATTAGTAAGCCTTAATGAGCACCGAAGTATTAAAAATCGTATATTTTGTTGATGTTAGTCCCTACTCGCCTCCCTTCCTATGCTAATTTCGATATTATATTAATCGAAATTTCATCAAAAATACATTGGTATTAATGGGCTGATAGAAGGTAGGTACTAATAATGGAAAACCTGTTTCTTTGCAGGCGGTTGATCTAGACAGAAAAATAATAAACCGTTGTGTAAAAATTTGCTGTGTTTTTAAATATAAGTAACTCAAGGTATACTTGAGTTCACTCAAATATTCACCTTTACTCCATCACCTGGTTACGATTTCAATACAAAAATAATTCTCCTGTAAAATGATGAAATTAGACTTAAACGGTTTTTTGCTGAAGCCAGTGAATTTTATCAATCAGATGAAGATTTACCAATCAACCAAGGTCAAAATCACCTTGCAAATAACTGTGAAACTTGACTGTGCATCAAAAATAAATTGAAAATGAAAGAGGACTTCCAAGGACCATTCTCACCGGGTTTCATCTCACATTCCACTAGGCTCACCCGGAAGTGGATTACTTGTACGGAAACTGGTAGCTTGTCAGGTTCCATGTGATATAAACTACTTTGAGGTCTCTTGCGCTCTCCGGTTATTTTGAGACAGAGTAGCTTTATTCGAGATTCGCGTAAAAATAAGTGTCTTTGTCCTCCAACCTAGCCTAGATACGTCTTTCTCCTACCCCCTTTTCTATTCCTGGATTTTCATTCGAACGTATGATTAGTACTCTGATAGGATTTGTCGAGCTAAGGTCATGTTTTAACGAAGTGCGCGTCTCCGGATGTGTCCACATGAGTTTTACCGTAGAATGAACGAGTAAAAGCTTCTTTCCTCTACGTCCTGAGACATTTACAATGCCATGTCGTTATCTAAATTGACTAATTTCAACTTATCGCGAAAGAGCGTTTATTTTTTCACATTTTATTTTAAATGTACGATAAATTTGGCTCAGAGATCATGGAAGGCGGCCTGATTGCAATGAGACTATATTTAGCTATGTAGAACGAGCGAGTGTGAGTGTGTAGCCTGTTCTGGCGCGTAAGGCCACTCAACGTTGGGAGCACGCTTTCTTGTCAGTCGAAATCCGAATAACCCCCAACTAACGCTTTAGTGGTACTTGGCATGCCGAATGATGCATTTTGCATTTGTTAACTGCAATTTTTACTTGAAATTGTGTGAGATAAGAATGATGTGCGTGTGTTATGGTTGCCCCAAGCTCTACAGTTTTTATGATAAAATTTGGCATAAATTGTTTTCTGAGCCGTAGTCTTGTTAACAAACTCTTGTTAACGCGGCAACCGTATTTCTCCCCTCTGTCTATGAATGTTGTGCGGCCTGCTGGCTTGATAATGGTGGCCCCGAACGGTGGTGCAAATGGTGGATTGACGGTCTGATGTGGAACCCTCTCCCCGGCCCTGGACTCTGGATGTCTTCTCTGTGACGTTGGCCCGAACCCCGGATACCTTCCTGATGGATGCTCTCACGGACGAAATGGATGAATCTCTGTCGTTGAACGGACGGGAAAATTCACCTCCACCTCCGCCACCCCTACAGAGCGAACAGTCCCGAGCACCTTCGATCCAAGACGACGAGGATGGCCACCTCATTTACCGACATGGCGACATTCTCCAAAGCAGATGTTCGTGACAAATCATAATGTAGTAATATACCATTTCACGAAAAACAAAAAGTTCCGTTCTGCAAATAAAATAATCATAATATCAGTCAGCCCCCTATGTCGAACAAATCCAAGTTATGCTCTTATCCTGTTAGGCCAAAAGAGCACAACTTGCAGCATTTTTTTCAGAAGTGTGTGACTAATTTCATTCTAAGATTTATTTATAACCAATTTTTCATAATGAATTTCATTCTGGTAGCCACTTCTTTTATTTTTTTCAAAAACACACACTAGAAAGTTGGACGAAACCCGCCCTCCTACCGCATTTATATTGATCACGTTTCTAAAATCTCTTCATTCTCATAATTTTCAGCATATTTATTGCATGCAAAAAAATAAGGAGAGCAGTTATTATGAATTTCCTTTATTTAATTTGGTTTTGGACATTTTTATTTCCATTACTTTACTCATTTTTTGGACAATTCTAACTTTTCTTTGTCGGCTTTAAAATTCAACAAGTTCAATTTGGTGGCTACTGGTTTTTTCTGGGAAGTTCTTCCTCGTCATTTGCTTTAACTCGTGTATTTTTCATTCCCACAGACAAGATCCAATCCACTCTGGGCGAGGGAACTTTTGGCAAAGTCGTGAAAGTTAAAGATTTACAAAGGTGAGTATTGGTTTCTATAGTATGAAGAACATTATGTGATATGGGTTACTTTTTGGAGTGAGAGAGCTCTAGTCAGAGTGCTCAAACGTATTCCATAGTTGGGGATCAGAATAAATCAATCGGTGCATTCACGTGATGGCTTCATTGGTTGTCAACCATTTTTGAACTAATCAAGAAGGAAAAGTGTATTACGAGCACGAATTCAAACTCCCAGAGCAACTGACCAACTTTAGTATTAAGCGTCTCTCTGACCCCATTGTGCCTTTTGGAGAGGTCTGATGCGATCAGTGTGTCACTAGTCAGTAATGTCAAACCAAGGATACTTCAGTAATCGAGGGGTGCGATGTGACCGTGGTCGCTGCGGCGAGCGTTGTTTGACGATGGAATTTGGACCGACTTCTACGGGGGTCGTGGGTTCAAGTTGCATCGCCGGCAGCGTATGTTTTTGTGTGCCCGGGGCTCTCATCGCCCCCCTTGTCCTAACCCAGGCTCAGTATCAGGTGGAGCCTTTAAGGACTGTGTCCACACCTGTAGACAAATTGGGGACTGTCTCCCTCAGTCACGTCCCCGTAATGCTCGGGATAGGATCTTATCCTAGGAGGCTGTAAAGCGGTAGGATCAGACTATCTACTTAGACTATCTGTTCCAGGCCTGTGACCAGTCATGGCTTCTGGGGCGCGGGCTGTGCCAGCACACTGGTTAACGGTCCTACCCTTACACTGGTACTGTGGGTGGGGGGTGCCCCAGGCTACCAAAGTGCCACCTGTCTGCCCCCAATTGAGGTCGGATTCGCGGGGGTCGTGGTTTAAAAAAACCCGGGCTGCAGTGGGGGTTCTGCAGAGCTGGGTAGGGTTCCGAGGACCATGGCCAACACGTTGACCTGGCACTCGGATCCCAGCATGTGAGTTTTGTGAATTACCAAAAACTCGGGCGCCGGACCCGCTAAGTCTGGAAGCATGAGCTAGAACATGCGGCTTCTACCTGTAAGAAGTAACAGTGCAATTACGCCTGATCGACACTGATTGTGTGAACAATCCCTCTCCTGAGGAGCTTTTCCTCCGCTGCTTGCAGCGGAGGGGGAGAGCATAAGGCTCAGCCTCAGTCCTCTTTTTAACCGATTTCCACTTTGGAAAGAGGCAAGACATTCAATGTCCTAACCCAGGGCGGTGAGGCAAGGGGAAGCCATGAGCGAAATCAGAACAAATTCTGATCTTCCCTTTGGAAGACAGCTGATGACGTCCGCGACGCCAGGAATGGCAGTTTACACCACTCTTTTACTTACCATCATGCCTTTTGGTCTGACTGGGAAAAAGGGTACACTCAGACAATTTCCTACCCTCTACAAAGTGAAGCATTCTGTTCCCTTATAGGTCTCGGACAGACAGCCCCCAATAACTTCCTGACAGGAAACGTTTACTAGCCTCTTTCTAGAAGCTTCTGGATGTGAAGCTCCCTTTGGAGTGGACTCCTTTGTAGGTTTGTTCCTACGAATGTTTTGGAGCTCTCATAGCTATTCAGGAGTCGCCATAGCTTGTCATGGAGTTAGTTACCCTCCTTAGTTTCGGCGAATCGCTTAGGGAGCTGGATTATTTCCCACGTTTTCTGTCCGAGCCCGTAGGTAACTGCCAATTTGAAGGCTCGTGGAAATGTTGAGAAGAAAGCAATAGAAATGCTGACGTGGAAGGTTGCAGGACGAGTCAGGTTGTTCACGCTGAAGTTCTTGGTTGTACTCAACCGCAGAATTGATGAAACCATCTCTCTCCTGATCAAATTTGCGCAACAAGATAAATTTGCCAATATCGCTGATGCCAAGGTTTCGCACCCTAAAAAAAGTAAATGACATCACCTGAAACCAATAATTTATTAAAATGCGTTGTTTACATTTTGTAACATCAAACTCCCCTTTGTCGCAGATGAAAATTCTTAATTTAACATTTACTTCCTCCAAAAATCAACCCTTTTACAAAATGAATAATCAATACTATTGTGAACATTTAGTTTTTGGGTAATAGGAAGCTGGAAGTTGGAAGATGGAAGTTTCAACGCGTTATATTAATATCGTATTCTTCATAATAATTTGCATGTTCGTGGGAATATTGTTGATTCAATTAAAAATTTCGTCGTCTATTTACGTGGAGAGGTAGATGATTCACTTCCTTCAGCCGAATGGCGAGGCCCCCCACCAATTATTTTGGTTAGACGAAACCAAATGCCATGTTTCAATAACACTGTAGTAGACTCCCAATTGAGAACGCTGATGACTATCTGAAAAACAGATGCTGGTTACAAAACTATGCATAAAAGGGTTTTGTATTCCCGCCAGACCGCATCATATTAGGTCACTTACCTAGAAACTACTAAGAGAGAGAGATCCGTCATTATAATCCATCATTAAAAAGTTGGAAAATGTCTTTTTTGACGCGACCTTTCACAAAAAGAATAAAAAAATGGCGAAAATCAAGAACATTGGTCATTGACAGTAGTCAAAATCACAAATAAAGTTGGGCGAAATTGAATGAAAATGAGAAATTCTGGATTGAAATCGATGGCGAGCTCTCTGGATGTTAATCCAGAATCCATTTAAAAGCTGAGAAATGGTTGTTAGCATGGCACATGCTTTAGCCTTGGAATAACTACCTGAAAAGTGTCACGCGAGCGCTCACAAACATCATCATCATCATCATCTTTCATTCATAACTGCAGATCTGGTGAGAGTGATGACCACATTTGCTCCTCTTCTGCTGTGGATTACATCACAGATAGATCGGGAAATGAGGAATTTCACCGATTTCTGTTTGTATTTTTCCTGAATAGTTAATGGTGTGGGATAGATGCAAATCGGGCTGATTTCGGAAAATAAGTCTCCTGTTATTTTTGGGAGACAGTCAAAATTTTTAATTTCAAAACTAACCGGGAAAACAGACGTGCAGCGGGAACGCTCGCTGATTGGGCTGTTCGGATCGCCGTCTTCTCCCAGTGTTGCCCATTGGGACGACGAAATCGTGTTTTCTAAGAGAAAAGTTATCAAACAAAAACAGAGGAAACCTAATTTTCCCCATCTCGCTTTTTCTATTTTTTCTTCAGTTTTTCTATTTCGAACTTTACTGTTTCATGAAATTTTGCATCTGGGGACTATGGATTTCTCGATCTCAGCGCTTCAAGCGGCCATAAATGAACTATTCCAGCATGACGTCATTTTCCCAGTTTTTTTAAACATTCGTATTTTCTACACTGTTTTGTTTATTCGTAAATTAGGAAGTTCGGGCTGAAAGTTTGCCTAAGGGGGTTTTTAGAGGTGCTGAATCCGATTTTGGGGTCAAAAATAGGAAATTCCGACATGGTGAAATTCCTCATTCCGATTCCACGACTGATTATCATGTTTTATTCGTTTCGCTATGTATTACTTATTTATTATGCGTTCATTGGGAATCATTCTTGTCCTCCGCGATTTGCCAACTTAGTTATTGATCTTTATTGTGTATAGAGGCTATCTGTTCTTGTATGTCTTGTAAAAGATCCTGGAAATCCCCCAAACATGGTATATTTACAGACGTTTTTCGAGAAGAATATTATTCTTTTTCGAAAGTTGAAATTATAGTAAAATTATTCAATCACGAGACAATTTCTTTTCCAATAAGGCTAAATAAGTGATAATAACATATTTTTCTATATATTTATTATTTCGCTCGCTTGAAATTTACATTTTGATCGACTGTAAAGCGATTTATTTCACAAACCTACTGAAGAGTATGAGTCCTTAGCAATTGCTTAATTTTCTTCCATAATCTGTTAACACTAATTAAACCATGGTGTCACTAGTGTCACCGAAAACATCATAGGAATTCCACAGCTGTCCAAAGTCTCACCAGATTAACTAGATTCAAATTGCAATTTAAAATTATTAGACAAAGCTGAATTTTTAAATCTATTTTTTGTAAGTTATTTAAAGTCAAAAAATGATGACAAAAATTTTGAAAATTTTTTCATCGATTTCTTTGGAAGTTTTTGTCATAATTCTATTTTGAGATTTTCAATAGCCCACAAAAATTCTGTACAGCTGAGGAGTTCCAGAGTTGTTTTGGGTGACACTTGTGATACCATGGTCCAATTAGGGTTTAAGATGGAAAATCCAAAATTATGCGGATATGTCAACAATAATATGAAGTTCGTTGGTCAGAATTTTGGAGCTAAATAGATCAAATTTTGAGTAAATTCCTATGCGAATACCTCAGTAGAAATTCAAAATTGATATTACTGTATTGAAACAGCCAACTAAAATTCCCATTTTCCGGGTTATTTCTGTAAAAACGACGAATTGGGAGGTTTTTGCAAATTAACCCAATTAATTTTGGATATTGAAGTCTCTCTGTGCTCGATCGTAACCTACATGCACTTGTTCCTCGATTACTCATTATGTCTTTCTTCTTGTCCTCAGTGAAGAACTCCTCGCCCTCAAAATCATCAAGAACGTGGAAAAATACCGAGATGCGGCAAAACTCGAGATTAACGTTCTACAGAAAATCAACGAAAAAGACCCTTCGTGCAAGCAGTGAGTCGTTCACGTATTTCTTACTGTCTAGGGGTAGCCACTCGATCGCAGTTTTTCGTGATCGTTGAAACTAAAATTAAATTCATTGGGTATTGAATAAGATGACCAGCCCTCTTTTTTTCCCTTAAAATTTACTCTTGAGATGTTTTGTGTGTTTTATATGATTGCTACGTAGTTTTTGGTTCTTCTTCCTTCCTTACCTAACTCCAAGTTGAAGTTGGTACTGCTGGTTAACTACTCGGCCCATTTTTCGTTGATATTACTTATGAAAGTTTGGCAATTTCGACAAAGGCAACTCTACGCTACTATAGCGTAGGAAAAGCTTATGAATATGTCAGTTATCCAAAGCAAACAAAGTTTAAAAAGAAACCCAAAGCTAAGATTGTTATAAAATGCTCAGTGTTGTGAAAATGCAAATTGAATATCACACTTGAAGGTGCTTGATTATTAATAAAATCGTTAATAGAACTGTTATGAAAACCTTGGCAAATAACACGTGTGCAACGCATGTGTTTTTGTTCTCCAAAATCAAAATTGGTCCTGTTTTTACCTTCTAGTCTTTTTCGACTCCTTGCCTTTTTGGATTATTCCCCTAACTTGGGTCGTGGACTAAGGGTGTCTCAAATGAAGAATTTGGTGGTTAGGGAGTTTCTGCTTCCAGAGTTGGGATGGAAAATTCGGTTCCTCTCGTTATTCCTCTGTTTTTTCAACTTCGAGTGTTATTGAGAAAAAATTGGGTTCAATGAGTTTTGCTCTTAGTCAAACCTCTGGCTGAATGCCAGGAGTTGGCATCAATCAGTCATCAAAATCAATTTTGATTTTTGATATTGCCTTCGTTCCATCAGACGATTCTGAATTCTGTTTAGCTAGGAAAAATTCGTGTTGTGAAATTGGCTGCACTTCAAACTCTACTCTTAATGTTCGCTTTTCCATGAAGCAGATGTTCGTGTTTAATCGCATGTAGCTTGATCACTTCACTGACAGTTTCAAATTGTAGGCGCAAGGTTCAATGTCAATTTTATTTTACAGAAACTACTTACCACCAAAACGTCGTTAACCGAAAGCAGTTGTGGGTGTCCTTTGTTAGGGAAGCACAAATGAGTGACACGAAACATCACATAGAAAGAAAAAAACTATGCAAATTATTGCACAATGGTTTATTATTTTACTATCTAGATCACCCGTCTGCATAAATCGCGGCTTTATTGCTACTACCTACTAGCAGTAACTTCGCTATCTGAGAGTTGTGGTTGGCTTCATTAAAGAATTTGATTCTTGGTTGCTGAGGACGCACAACTTTTTCAATCCGAATTTGATGAGATTTTCATGAATTATGTGGGTTTGAGTGTAGATGGTCCCCTAAGAGGGTAGTGCAAGGTACTTAGAGATTGTTGTTTTGAGATTAGCCTCGTAGTCCTCGTAGCCTCATAGTAGCCTCATCGTATCATCTTTCTATACAATCGGTTTATAGTACGCGGAAGCTATGTGCCACTCCCACTTGCCAGACGTTGTATAGTGCTTTTTCATTCCAAAATATCCTTGAAAACCTGAATTTTGAGAAGTTATGATCACATTAAATGTGAATAAATTTTATTCATATTTTAGTTCATTTATAACCCTGGAAAAAAATTATTATTGACCCTGGAAAACCTGGAAAACTCGAGAATTTTTTTTTTCGGGGAATCGCTGGACACCTTTCGTTTTTCCCACTTACTTCAACTCGAACAGTTGGAAATCCATTTCCATTTTAAACTGTGTGTTACATAAATAAATGATGATTTATTTGTTTTAAGTTAATATTTATAAATAATATTAATAATAATAAACGTCAAACAAGGATTACCGTTGGAAAGCTGATCAATTGGAGCATGTTTTAAGCTCTTTGGGCTTTCAAAGTATTACAAAAACAGAAATTGACAAGTATTCTAGTTTGAAGTGGAAAGACTATCCTAGTTTACTGTTTTTATGGGAAAAAAGCTCTTTCCAACTGTAAAATCAGATTTGAATTTGGATGAATAATGAGAGAGTTATTACTATTTTAGCGCTAGAAGGGAAAAGTTGTTGCAAATTAGTTGCAGAGTCGATTTCTGAATATTGCTAATTGATTTCGGACGCCCTGCATTCTTAGTTTAGTATTCTAGTCTCTTTAAAAGCGTGAAATGAACGCTATCTACATAGGGAAATTTTCGGCTGATATTACTGGAAAGTAGTTCTAATTCCTCTACAAGAGCGCGCCCCACGCCAGCAATATGAAGTTGGCAATTGAAGCAATATCAACTTTTGTAGAAACATTTTGAGCCAACGAATAGCTAGTTGAGCCATCCAGTCTTTCTATTTCGAGGAATCTGAATGTTCGAGACCCAGAGGCTGTTTATTAGAACAATGCATGGCAATGATGTTTTAACTGATGTCGGAATCATTGTGATTCGTAACAATAATGGGCCCTTCATCTTATTACTCTACGTCAAATAACTCCTGATCATTTTGTCCATAAAATTGCCCCCGTGGCTACCCTTTTTATTTCGTGTCAAATTCTTTCTATCGCTTCGTTCCGACGACAGTTTGTACTTGATTTTTCTCTTTTGTTTCATGTGTGGTGGCCTCATTCCACCATTCTCCTCCCTACTTTTTCACCAGACACCAAAGTCTCTCCCCTATCAAAAGATTTTTTGCAAAGAAACCGCGGAAAAGGTGGGCTTTGTCTAGTGTTTTGACGAGTGGATGGCACGGTTTTGCGACGCTCTTGCCATCGTTGCATCTGTTTCAGCATGCCCGAATATATTTACAAGTCATATCGTATTATTCGCAGAATAATTAGAATTTTTGTAACCGTAGTGTTCATGTTTTAACTCTATATTTTTGTTTACTTTCAGTTTATGCGTGAAAATGAAGTCTTGGTTCAATTACCATGGACACATTTGTATCGCGTTCGAGATGCTCGGCCTCAGTGTTTTTGACTTTTTGGTAAGTAATGGGTTACATTGTTCGTTGGGTTCTTGAACTTTTATTTTCGCAAAAATCCTTTCTGTTGTACGATTTGTACGTGTTGTTTGCTGATAGAACACTATCTACCACTACAGACATCATGAATGTTGAATTTAAGTTGAATAATTTGTTTTTGCCTGCTTTTAGCTGGCTTTTCAGCTACTGTTTCACATTTAAGTACTCACCGACCATTATTATCGAGGACAATAACTATTGACTAAATTATTTAGTCTATAATTATTATTTGTGTTATCTTTGATACAAAATATGAATAGGGTCTACCTGTCACGTGTCATTTCGCATCTGTACCCTGTAGTAGAGGTGTGTCGGTCAAGAGTGAACGTGTTGAAAAGACCTTATCTTCAAAATGACCTTGTCTGAACTGAACGGGTTGTCAAAATGAACACGGTCATTCGTTCATCAACCCACCACCAAACGATCTTTCATTCGTTTTTGTCTTTAAGCTCATTAGATTCATTCAAATCGGCTCCTCACCTACTCATTGTAACCAATTCCAACTCGTTCGGTTTTTCGAGTCGAGGATCCTTATGAATGTTGTTTGTTTGATTCCAACGTTCCGACGAGTTCGGTTCACCGACCCGCTCGTTTTTGTGACTTCTGACTGGTTGGTTGTTTGTCTTATGAGTGAACGGATTCAAAAGACCTGGTCTCTGTAATGAGTGACCGTTTTGGATTCGAATCCGCCTAATGACCTTGTCTTACACACCTCTACCCTGTATTTGGACATGTCGATGTCTATTTTGTCTTCAGTCGTGTCATTTCGCATCTATAGCCTGCATTTTGTCACCAGTCATGGTTCATTTTGTATCTGTCATTTGAAAATCCAATAGACATATCCATGTCATGATTTTTTATGCGTGTTGGCGGTAAAAATGTTATAATGAATTTGAGTGAAATTGGTAATAATAACTCAGCAGTTCATCTATACTAACTAGAAAGGTTCTTCCTGAGTTCTTCTCTCGCATGTTTCCAATGGGGTAGTTTCATTTTTACTCTTTTTTAATACGGTATATAAAAAATAGGAAATGTAATCAGGTACTCTAGAGTAGGTACTTCGGTTCTACCTACCAGGAAGTACAGACTATTACAAAAACGGAAGTACAGATCTATCCTACCAGGATAGATGTACGAACTTATAGATGTAACACCTAAATGCAGACATTCATAACTAACCAAATACCTACTATGAATCAATAATAGGTATACATCATTAAATGAAAAACAAGGGTGTATTTATTCAGAAATTTCATTGACATTCAAACAATGTGAAATTCGCACAGAGCCAACAATTAATAGTATACATTAGATTCACTTGATCTTGATGTGAAGATAACAGAATTCTGGTGACTAATTTGTTTAGAGAGATGAAAAACTTGATAATTCCCGAGAAAAAGAAAACTGTTCTACAAATGAAAGCTAAAATCGAGAACCAAAACACAGGAGTTGAACGTCGAACACAACACAAAATCCTGCTACATCTGATCTAAATTGAAACTGGTTATAAAAGTGTTAGGTTATGAAGGGTACAGTCGTCAAGAAAGCTGTGGTCCTCGACGCAGCCAAAAGCTGGCATTTGGCGTCGTCCATGACGACCGAGCTCGCCATCCGAGCCGTCACGCATGCGCAGTCACCATTTTCAGACGGTTGCATGGATTTTACACGACTGCCGTCCAAAGCAAAAAAGCCGTAGATCCGCGTCCATCAACGTAAGATCTACGGATTTTTTACTTTGGACGGCAGACGTGGACGGTCAACGAATTACGTGGCAAAAACTCTCTAATATATCATCAACAAATCGCAAATTTAAAATGGATGAATCTTAAAGTGTTTTTTACGTCAAATACGAGCATCTTACCTCATTTCTTGTACACCATTGAATGGTGATCGTTCAGAGTCAGGTGAGAGTTCAAGGTCAGGTTGGCTGACGTCATAACAGTTTCTATTAGAAACAGCCTCGGTGTGCCTATTATGAATTATTGTTCAAAAAAGTTATCTATCATGACATATTGTATAAAGACAAGTCAAACTGATGTTAAGTTATAAATCGTACATTGTGGAAATCCACTAATATTAATGTGAAATGTTTCAGAAGGAAAATAATTATCAGCCGTACACTTTAGACCAAGTTCGTCACATGGCGTACCAACTCTGTTATGCCGTCAAATTTCTACACGACAATCAATTGACGCATACTGATCTGAAACCTGAAAACATTCTGTTGGTGGATGCTGATTATGAATTAGTTTATAATCACAAAAAGGTAAGAATACACTGGTGCAGTTACATATTATGGTTACAAATTAGTGTACCTGTATGAATTCTTGTTGTTTATTACTGATTGACGACCGTTTCACCGATATTGAGTGACTTGTCGATTTTGGGTTTCAGAAACGTGACGTGAGACGATTAAAGTCGTCCGAAGTTAGATTAATTGATTTTGGCAGCGCGACCTTCGACCACGAGCATCATAGTACGATAGTTTCCACCCGCCATTATCGAGCTCCGGAAGTCATACTTGGTAAGTAAATTCGGTTCTCAGGCCCACATTCACCAAAAATTGTTCTAACGAAGTTAACCCGGGAATACTAGTATGCGTCAAAATGACTCATGAAAAAATTCATTTAGCTCTTCCTACACGAGAGATCGCTTGAAGCGGTTTCTCCTCCCTGCCAATTTAGATTATTTACTGTTCTTGAAGACTCCGCTGGAGGTACCACGTTTAACCTTCAATCGAGTGAGTTGTCCTTTGTTATTTAGAACCTAGTGAGTCAGTTTGAATAACACTAGTGTTTGATATATGTAGATCTCGCTGACGCATTTTAGTGATAACGAATGTAAGTCGAAATTACTCATTTCCTTCATTTTCCAATTCACGAAGAGTTCTGACTATCATTTAGATATTATATCTAAAGAGGTTCTATAGAGGAGGATCTATAGAGGTTATAATAACCTCATCAAATTTTTATTTTTATGTAGTTTGTCTTGTCTAGTGGCCTCTAGTCAAGGGGTGTCAGTTGAATTACTTATATATTGGTCTCATAGTCAATAATTAATACACAAAAGAGACTAAATACGTTGGGAACAAGACTAGTATTCCCAGGTTAAACCGTTGAGGTTAAATCTACCAAGATGACGGATTTCTTTTTCCATCCCAAATCATCGGTAATAACGAAGTTAAGCTATTCTTGAATGGGGTATTTCAGTGGGTCGGAAATTCAGGTTTTTGACCTCAAATTTGGATTCAGCACCCTTGAAAACCTCTACTCCAACTTTTAGCCCGATGATACTATAACATGTGGTAGAAAAATTAATTAAAGAGATCACACGTTTGAACCCCTGCTCCTCCCACCAACTGCTCCTCCTGATCGGTGGCTACTGCTTTCGTACAAGTACGCAACCAGGAGAGACATTTTATGCCCTTTCCCCTTCATGTTTCCCCTTTGCGTAACGCTCTCCGCGTGACGATTTTTCATTTATGTGCCATAGTAAAGACATAAAATGTCAAAAAGGCGGGCCGCTATAAATGCACACAAACTAGGCAAGGACTACGCCGTGCGCGTGTGTGAGTAGTATTTTGTAGTATCCAAGAGGTCCTCCATGGATACTGTTTTCAAAGAAAGTTGGCTAGCTACGTCACACCATTCAAATCTTCAACTTTCCTTAGCTTCTCTGATTTTTTAAAAACATTTTCTCGACGAACAGACCCGATTACCGTTATTCCTGAGCCTTACTCTTTTGAAAAAAAAAATTAAAAAAAAATTGACTGAAATACCCCATTGTCAAGCGGGATGAATGAAGTTGAACATCAATAATAGAAGCGTTGCACAAAAACCTCCCCGCTCCCTTCGTTTTAATCTACTGATTCGTGTGGTTTGTTTATAGTTTTCGGGTCATATAAGATTTTACATCATACTTGTATATCACGAGGGTGGATCAAATATAAACTGGACTTTTATCTCTGAGAAGCTAAGGGTTGATGGGAGCGGGCTGTGGCTTCTAGACTGTTTGTGTAGTCATGAAAAGTCCAAGAGAGGTTCGTCTCGTGGTTTAACACCATTCACTAGTAGTTTTCGCGATGTCTGAAAACAGGTACCTAGTAAGCAAACCTACGGCTTAGTCTTTGGTAGGCTTATGGCGGGGAGGCTGCAGGAATTAGATCGAGAAGTCCATTCTGCTGTGCGCTCTTGGCTGAGGTTCCCACCTGGTGTCACAAGTGCCTATATTCATGCACCAGTCAAATCCGGTGGGCTAGGCATTGTGTCTCTCCGCATGTATCCCTTCTCTGCGCCGCCAGCGCCTGCTAGCCCTTCAGGGGTCGAGCTGGGAGGTCGCCCGTGTTGCTGCTGGTCTTGATTTTGTCAGGCAGCAGTTAGCATGGTGCGCCCGAGCAACACCATCTGCTCCAAAACCCAGTTCGTCTGCTGATTTCGCTGCTGCCTTGCATGAATCAGTGGATGGTTAAGAACTCCGACAGTGCTCCGAAAGCCTAATCTCATCCCAATGGGTGGATTGAACTTTGGAGGGCATTGGGGCCCTCAACTACCAGAACTTCCACGCCGTCTGCGTGGCAACACTGCCAACAGCGGTACAGTGTTCGAGGGGTAGTCGTGGGATGACAGATACCCTTTGCCGTACCTGTCAGAGTGGAAATGAACACCTGTATCATGTAGTGCAGCAGTGTCCACGAACTCATGGGGGCTGCATCCTACATCATGATGCGGTCGCCAAGCAGATAGCAGGTGCCTTGTCATCCAGCGGCTGGGATGTTGAAAGGGAGAGATTATACCACATGCCGAGTGACCAGGGCAAGAAGCCTGACATTGTTGCCATCAAGCCAGTTGAACATCCTGGATGTTCAAGTTGTTAATGGCAGCACGGACATGGAGCAGACCTGGCGGGCTAAGATAAGAAAGTATGATAGAGACGATTTACGGCAAGCAGTGTCAGAGCTTAAAGAAGTGGAACCCATCAGGGTGATGGCTGCGACCTTGTTGTGGTGTAGGAAAAGTGCCACGGAGTTGCGCGAGTTGAGCATCTCAGTAGGTGTACTCCGTGGTGTCACCAGACGCGTACTGCTCAGCTCATATTTTAACTGGTGGTCATTTTATAAAGGCACTTCCCTTCATCCTTCTCTCCCACCCCCACCTTCCTCATCTTCCCTCATCCCTAGGGCCGGCGTTGGGTGAGTCCTGGGCGTCCTCCCCATTATTTATTTATTTATTTATTTATTTTGTTTTATGGCGTGCCCCCTCCGTCAGATAGACCGCTGGAATTAGCAAAATCGAACAATAATTGCCAGAAAAAAATGGGAAAAACTACTGAACAAACGGGTTTTTCCATATTTCTCGGGCAATTATTGATCGATTTTGATGATTCCAGCGACTATCTGTTAGTTTTTCAATTCCCCAGTGACTTACGGACAGACATTAATTGTTATTTATATAGATAGGATAACCTTGTAGTTCTCTCGAAAGTACGGGTTGGAGGGACTTGAACAACAACCTAACCTTTATTGCGTCTCTTTTTCAGAGCTGGGATGGTCGCACCCGTGCGATGTGTGGTCCATAGGCTGCATCATGTTCGAGCTCTACCTCGGCCTGACGCTGTTCCAGACTCATGACAACAGGGAGCACTTGGCCATGATGGAGCGCATTTTAGGAACGATTCCTTACAAGTAAGTGATGATTGGTTTATTTTTCTTGTACAGGATGAGTGAAAGGTATTCCAAACATTTGTATGCCTAAAAAATGTCCATAATTGTCACTATTTACGATAGTATGTTTTTTTTTTTCTTTCAATTGGCAATTGTCATTGACCATAGCCATGAAGATTATTATTTATTGCGGTACACAATTATGAGATTTTTACAATAAAATTAGAAAATTTTAGATAATTAGATAATAGAAAAGAAAGATAATTTAGTCTGAACGTCCGATTGATAAGCAGGAGATAACCGTTATCTCGAATTTGTATTGACGTCAGTGTGCCGAGGTTAGGGTGGAGCAGATATAAGCTGTGATATATCTTTACATTTTCTGATTGTTTTGTGTACTAACTTTCTTAAAAGCTGGTGTTTAATTCATTTTTTAAATTTAATTCCATAAATTTTAATCTTAATTTATTATGGTGGCATCTCCACCAGCACCTTTCAAATTGACGCTTTTTATGCTCACTGAGTAAAACTTCCTTCGTGCCCTGAAAAAGGTATAAATTTAGGAATGCTCGGAAAAAAAGGAGTTTATAATTCCAGTGGACCCCCTTCCTTATCAGTTGACGTAGTGTGCTTTGTGGGGTCGATCTACATATTAAATATGTAGCAAATTTTGCTGTCCAAAGTTTGACTTCACTGCTTCACACTCATCAGGTTGCAACCTAAACCGAATATAATCTAGTCATTGGTGAATAAAACCAATAAGTGAGAAACTGGCCTAACAAAAACTACTCCCTTAGATCGTATCTTTGTACATTTCCCAAATTTCCATTTTCTTCTATCATTGCTTCTTCCTTGGCAAGTGTTTTTCACATTAGTAGGCTCACTTTATGTTCACTGAAATAATATTGCGTTACAATACGAATTTGGCAGTTTTTGATTCATACCAAAATCTTCTTACTCCATGAAACTATAGAAGTACCCTCCTAACATCATCTTTCGCTTTTCAGAATGGCCCGTCGAACCAAAACAAAGTACTTCTACCATGGAAAGTTGGACTGGGATGAGAAGAGTTCAGCTGGACGATACGTTAGAGAAAACTGCAAACCTTTAACTGTGAGTACTTGAACCAGTTGGGCAAATTATTGTTTTACATTGAGGGTCAGCTCGCGCAGCTTGCGACCAGATTTCTTGTAGCGCCGAAATAACTACATGCATGAAATTGTAATCTGCCCCGCGTTTGTGTTCAGAGAAGATGAGGGCCTGATGGTTAGGGGGAACAGAGAATCCTCTTAAATATAGTTGGTCAGCTCGCTCTATAACTGAAATCGTGACCATCCAGGAGTGTGTGTTCCATGAGGGTGAGGAATGGCATTGTACACTTCTTCTGGTGGAAGAAATGGCAACCCAAAAGACATTTTGCACCATATTCCGACGAAGTCATTTCAGATGTTTGCTTTCAATTGATACACCCTTCTGGGGGTCCAGTGTGGCTATAACGTTGTTTGGCGGTGGACTTTGGGCCGACTTCTTCAGAGGTAGTGGGTTCAAGGCTCATTGCTGGCAGCGTGCGTTTTTCAGCGTCTGGGACTCTTGTCCCAACCGGGGGGGAACAAGGTCAGAAATGCCCAAGTTCCCTGCAGGCTCCTCAAAATGGTACCACGGGCGGGGGGAGCCCCAGGCCACAGAAGCATTGACTTCGGTCATAGCTTCACTGGCCTGCCCCCCATCAGAGGTTGGATTCGTGGTGGTTGTGTATGTCGATGGAAAGTAGATTTTTCCTCTTAGCCCACAACAAACGGGTGTTGGGTGGACCCTCCAGTGTGAGACAAAAGTCAGTTAACCGGAGGGACCAAATAAAACCAAATACACCATTCCAAATGTCCCAACCCAGGGTTGGGGACCGTCTCCCTCAGTCATGCCCCCGTAATGCTCGGGATAGGATCTTATCCTAGGAGGCTGTAAAGCGGTAGGATCAAACTATCTACTAAGACTATCTGTTCCGGGCCTGTGACCAGTCATGGCTTCTGGGGCGCGGGCTGTGCCAGCACACTGGTTAACGGTCCTACCCTTAAACTGGTACCGCGGGTGGGGGAGCCCCAGGCTACCGGCACAATGACAAAAGTCAAAGTGCCACCTGTCTGCCCCCCCCCCCCCCCCATTGAGGTCGGATTCGCGGGGCTGTGGTTAACAAAACCCAGGCTGCAGCGCGGGTTCTGCAGTGCTGGGTAGGGATCCGAGGGCCATGGCCATATCATTGGCCTGGCACTCGGATCCCGGCATGTGAGTTTTGCGAATTACCAAAAACTCGGGCGCCTGACCCGCAAAGTCTGGAAGCATGAGCTAGGACATGCGGCTTCCACCTGTAAGAAGTAACAGGGAGATGCAATTATGCATCGACTCTGATTGTGTGAACAATCCCTCTCCGGATGGAGCTTTTCCTCTGCTGCTTGCAGTAGGGGGGGAGAGCATAAGGCTTCGCCTCAGTTCTCCTTTAACCGATTTCCACATTGGAAAGAGGAAAGACATTCAATGTCCCAACCCAGGGTGGTGACGCCACAGAGTACTGGAGACGAGTTAACAGAAGAGAAAGCCAACGTTAAAATGGTGTGCAAGCATTTTTTGAGGGTACCTCAGTTTCATCTACTTTCAGCTAAGGATTAAGGAACTACTATGGAAACAGAAGTGGTGGGGGGGAGGCAACGCCGCTTCTTTTCAAATCACTCACTTCACTTCCTTTCGAATGACCTGAAAGTCGTTGTTTTTAAATTTCTTCATAATTTTGACTTGCAAATATAATTTTATTATTAATTATTAATTTTGCAAACGATTCAATCGAGACGAGAGATATTCCCGAAATAGACCTTTCATTTGTTCCTGCCAGTAGTTCAACTTTTCAATCAACAACTGGCACCCATAGAAACGTTTGAAATCCAGTATATTATTGATAATCAGCTCAAATTTAGTCATAAATATCGATAAAATAACTATATGTTATCAAATTAATTAGTTTGATGCGACTGGTAACGCCCCAAGGAGAAAAATATGTGTTAACCCTCCAGTGGTAGACCTAATCTCATCTCGCAAAAGGTAGACCCAGGAGCGCGGCGCTCTTTCGGTATTTCCTCCCGAAAAAATCAATATTTATCATATTTTTTTAATGTTTTTGGTCAGAGTGTGATACTCAACTCATCTACTGGTGTATCTAAAAGTGTTCAATGAAAAACATATTGGTAAAAAAAAGTTTTTTTAAAAATTGAACTCAGGAATACGTATTGGTAAAAATAGGTTCCTTTTGCTCAACTTTGAAATACAAATAACTGAGCAATTAAAATGTGACTAATCAAAGCCGTTTCAGTCAGATGCACGTTCTGCCTTTTCGACAGAATCTTCCTGCAGCCACTTCTTGGGGTCAGAAGAGCGCTCAGACTTAAGAGCGATCTGACACATTCACGTTTTAGTGCAAGAAACCAATCCATAATAACCCTGAGGGGGTTTGGGGACTGAGAGGAGGGTACAGTCCTGCTTAGAGGTGGTTTCTAGGAGGGAACTGTGAATCATAGCCCTCAGGGTAGCCACTGTGAACCACAGTATTCGAAAAATGGGCTGAAGGAGCGCCGCGCTCCGGGGTCTACCACTGAAGGGTTAACAAAGTGACTTGTTGTGATGATGTTGAGAGAATGCGATCTGTTGCCGTCAGCTTTAACTACGTCCTGGAGCTCCATCAATCAGAACGCTTCAAGGGCTCCAAGCTTCAGCTTTCAGGCCAGTGGGTGAGGCCATGGGAAGCCTGGGGCGAAATCATCAAAACAAATTCTGATCTTCCCTTTGGAAGACAAATGATGAGGTCCGCGACACCAGGAATGGCAGTTGGGACGAAAATCCAACCTGAAATGGTTGTTTACGACTTTTACTTGACACACCCATCTTGTACTAGAAGTAGCACCCCCATTTCTAGGACTCCTTTCGGCTCGGCCTTTTCCCCGAGTTCAAAAGCCCTTTTCCCCCAGATAGAATACATCTGTACTAAGCTGGTGGCGGGAGACATCAATCAGTAATCTTGCATCAACAGTCTTCGGCGCATGTCTCGAACTAAATGGTCTGTAAAAATCTAGAACCACTTGAACTCATTCTAAACGGGTCTGGATTCCTTCTCTGGACGATAAACTTGCAGTTCTAGACTTCTCAGAAATGGTTCTGAGTTTCTCCGGACAGGCAAAAACGGTTGTGTCCAGTTCCAAACCTCTCGGAACTGCTTCACCAGGCAATGAACTTGCAGTTCTGGACTCTTTCGAACTGGTTCTGAGTTTCTCCGGACTGGCAAAAACTGGGGTGTACAGTTCCAAAACCTTCAGGACTGCTTCACCAGGCAATGAACTTGCAGTTCTGGACTCTTTCGAACTGGTTCTGAGTTTCTCCGGACTGGCAAAAACTGGGGTGTACAGTTCCAAAACCTTCAGGACTGCTTCTCCAGGCAACGAAATTGCTGTTCTGGACTCTTTAGAACTGGTTCTGAGTTTCTTCGGACTGACAAAAACTGGAGTGTAAAGTTCCAAAACCCTCAGGACTGCTTGTCCAGGCAACGAACTTGCAGTTCTGGACTCTTTTGAACTGGTTCTGAGTTTCTCCGGACAGGGAATAATGGGCATGTCCTGTTCCAAACCTCTTGGGACTGCTTCTCCAGGCAACGAAATTACAGTTCTGGACTCTTTAGAACTGGTTCTGAGTTTCTCCGGACTGACAAAAACTGGAGTGTAAAGTTCCAAAACCCTCAGGACTGCTTGTCCAGGCAACGAACTTGCAGTTCTGGACTCTTTTGAACTGGTTCTGAGTTTCTCCGGACAGGGAATAATGGGCATGTCATGTTCCAAACCTCTTGGGACTGCTTCTCCAGGCAACGAAATTACAGTTCTGGACTCTTTCGAACTGGTTCTGAGTTTCTCTGGACAGGCAAAAATGGATGTGTCCTGTTCCAAACCCCTCGGTATTGCTTCCCCGGACAAACCTTTCTATGAAATGTGCTGATATCGATTTCCAGGCTAATCAAGTGAATCTCTTGTGGTTTCAGAGGTACATGATATCCGACGACGAGGATCACCGGCAGCTGTTCAACCTCATTCAGAAAATGCTAGAGTACGACCCCAACGACCGGATCTCCCTCAGCGAAGCCCTCAGACACCCCTTCTTCGACAAGATACCCCGCGAGCAGCGCCTCTCGGACTCCTACCGGGAGCACTCGTCGGAGAGATGAGAACGAACCCTGCTGGTCCACGACTGGCACTATCCTTCCAACCACTTCAGCTACCGCTAAGGCGACCTTTCACCCTCGTCATCCATTTTGTTTTTGTGAACTGAGTGGCCGAACTGGCTGAGTGAACCTCAGAGTGGTGCATGGGCGTAAATATGTATTCTCATCAGTGCATAAATCGTACTGAGTGCTCTAGTACGCGTTGTTATTCATAGTTGTTAATTCAAGTATCTTTCTCTAGCTGAAGTTCTTCACCCCGTTCTGATTTTCCCTTAGAACCCTCAAGTATTATTTTCTCTTCACAACAAATTTCCTTAACACCCCAATTCAACAATTTTCTACTAGTTCAGCGTCCCCCAATTGTTTTTATTTCGCACATATTTATATTTATAAGTAAATGTAAATAGATAATTTAAAACAAAATTTATTCATTGAACTGTATATATTTGTATTTATGACAAGCGTACATATCTAGTAATTATCCTGTTAATTTAATTTTTGGTTTATTCGTAACACAAGTGCTTGAAGTTTGAATAGACCTTGTTAACTTTTCTCAATTCTCATTGCATCGGTTGATTTATTGCAACCTTCATAAAAAATTCTGCATAGCTTGTTGGCTACTGGCAATGTTTCAAATGAAGTGAATAAACTTTTTTTTTAGAGAACAGATTCATTTATGACCATTTCCTCTGTTAATTGGTTAATACGATAAATATTTGTATAAAAAAAGTTGAGGACGAGATGGTTTCGGTAGTTTCAGATACAGAAATTTCTTTCAGGAATGCCGAGAAGTGAAGACAGCGGATTTCAACCTATTTTCGCCGTGTAGTAGCTGGATTGCTTGATGAGTTCGTCCAGTTTTTCTTTGAATAACTCGCTTTTGATTGGTTCGTCTAGTCGACAAACGGGGTTTTTGACGATGTATTCAACGTACACCTGGAAAAATTCAAATTTTTTGAAATATAAAAGCAATCAAAATGTTTGTTATATGAAGGTTATGTTTGGTACCAAAGACGGGGATTCAAATGGAATGAGGAATTTCACCGATTTCTGTTTGCATTTTTCCTGAATAGTTAATGGTGTGGGATAGATGAAAATCGGGCTGATTTCGGAAAATAAGTCTCCTGTTATTTCTGGGAGACAATCAAAATTTTTAATTTCAAAACTAACCGGGAAAACAGACGTGCAGCGGGAACGCTCGCTGATTGGGCTGTTCGGATCGCCGTCTCCTCCCAGTGTTGCCCATTGGGACGACGAAATCGTGTTTTCTAAGAGAAAAATTATCAAACAAAAACAGAGGAAACCTAATTTTCCCCATCTCGCTTTTTCTATTTTTTCTTCAGTTTTTCGATTTCGAACTTTACTGTTTCATGAAATTTTGCATCTGGGGACTATGGATTTCTCGATCTCAGCGCTTCAAGCGGCCATAAATGAACTATTCCAGCTTGACGTCATTTTCCCGGTTTTTTTAAACAGTCGTGTTTTCTACACTGTTTTGTTTATTCGTAAATTAGGAAGTTCGGGCTGAAAGTTTGCCTTAGGGGGTTTTTAGAGGTGCTGAATCCGATTTTGGGGTCAAAAATAGGAAATTCCGACATGGTGAAATTCCTCATTGTTGAAAACCAATTGTCCAGGGTACAAACTAATTTATTGTTAAGTTGAATTTTAAGAGAAAAAAAGATTACATGAATAAGGAGCTCCTTCCTAAGGTATTAAAATTAAATGATCATTTCTTAAAGATTAAAATTATCCCTCGGAAATTGTTATTAGGAGCTTCAATAGGTTTGGAAGAGTTGAGATAGGAATAAAGGAAATCTCTGACCGTATCGACAGGATGCCGGTAAGCACGCTAAGAGAAGCGTCAATGTGCTGAGGAATGTACTGCTGCTGCTGCATACAAGGGCGAAAATGACAAGGAGATGTTGAGATGAACAGCGAGATGTTGAAATGATCAGTGAGATGTTGCTTCCAAGGGAATCCTTGGATGTCGATATGGTATGTTGAGGAGTGAAAGAGAGAAGAGACACCGCTGAAGATGCTGATGACTGGCTGTACGGTGTAGAGAAGAAATAGCCCTGTTTTCTGGATGCTGATGACCATTAATAATTAGGGAGCTTTAACGACGAAGAGCGTTGGTGAACTGATTTGAGGGTTGAGACGAGGTGTCAGTCGACATAGTGAGGAGTAGGGGAAGAGAAGAGTCGACGAGAGACAGAGATAAAGGAGAAAGGACACAACGAGAGCAAAACAAAACAGGAGCCTGGCGTTAACAGGTTACTTGAGGAGTTTTCTTTCAAACACGCTTATATCCACATCGAATGTTTTGTGGGAAATTGAGAAAAATTCATTTCATGGCGAAGGAAGCTGTCTAGGGTTCCCAAATTTTCCAAATAGTTTGTTCATGGAACTTTTGATTGTAAGACCAAATTTCGAAATTTCTTATTTGGATATAAACCCATTTGATGAACAGCAATAGATATGAGCCACTTTGAAAAACGCTGCAAATTATTACACAAAGGTTTATTATTTTTCTATACAGGGTGTTTCACGAAAAGGTCACACCCCCCTTCATTTCCGCAAAACACAGCGTAAAAAATTCCGACCAACGCAATTCTTCATGATTTTTTGTGAGGATCTCAGGAAAAATACTTTTGCGCAAAAAAGTTGCGCATACCCGAATCGAAAACAAAATTCATACCCGAATCGATTTGTTTTATTGCGCGCAACCTGACTTTTTGGACGCTCTAAGTTGTGCAACTCCACAATTGCACAAAAATTAGGTTTTGGAGAACCCTTAGTGTGGCACATGTTTTTTCATCATTTTTTAACGCTAAACCACGTGGTGGCATCCGTTTTTCAATTTGACTGGGATTTTTCTAAATGGCGGCCAAAAAGTCGGTTGTTGTTAGTGAAAAAATCCCTCTTTTTGAATCGTTATGAGTTTTTAGGCAATTTTATTCAGTTCAAGCATGATCATGCTGTCAGTTTTTATTTTTAACTCCACCGTAGACGGCCCCAAGCCCGTGGTTCAAAAGGAGGTGAGAAAATAAAAATAAACATGACTTCGACCACAAAACTGATGTTTTCGTGAAAGAAATGCTAATTTTTCCTCTTGAATACTTGGTCTTCCTCAAAACGGAAGACACCCTGTGATTCAGCGTCAAAAAATGATGAAAAAACTTGTGCGACACTAAGGGTTCTCCAAAACCTAATTTTTGCGCAATTGTGGAGTTGCGCAACTTAGAGCGTCCAAAAAGCCAGGTTGCGCACAATAAAACAAATCGATTCGGGTATGAATTTTTCGTGAAATTTGACGTAGAATCCGAATCTGTAATAAAAAAGAGGGGGTTTCATTTGAAAAAATGAAGTTGGTGTCAATTGCGCACGATTGCGCGCAACTTTTTTGCGCAAAAGTATTTTACCTGAGATCCTCACAAAAAATCATTAAGAATTGCGTTGGTCGGAATTTTTTACCCTGTATTTTGCGGAAATGAAGGGGGGTGTGACCTTTTCGTGAAACACCCTGTATAGATCACTCGTCTTCAAAGAACACGGCTTTGCTATTGTTACCACCAACCAACATAAAGAAAAACATCGATCGCATTTCGGTCAGCTTCAATTTGAACGGAGATTAGGCCTCTTTTGCGATTCACACTCGTGTTTCTGATTTATAATAAGTCCAACCCTCAAGTTCTCGTAGGAAACGAACGGTTTGTCCTACAGGGCTCCGCGAGGTCTCTAAAAATTCAATAATATCTTGAATTGATTAAAAAAAAAACAATACCTTTATATCGAAAATTTTTTGAGCTAGCTATTTCAACCCTTAGAAGTGACCTACATCAACCAAAAGATTCGGGGCACAACTAGACCCCAGAAGGAGCCTACATACCAAATTTCATCAAAATCGATAAGCGCTAACTGAGGAAAGTGCTGCGTACGTCGGACGGACGGCCAAATTTTTATTCGATTTTCGGATTCTAAGTACCTTGAAACGTAAACCAAATTTTAAGGGGGGTTAACAATTTTTGTTGTTGTGATTATTGAAAATAATAAACCAAAAAGCGAGTTTTTATATGAGTATTATATGAGTGTTCTTATTTTCATTTTCTTTTATTTGTTCACCTATTATTTTCCATAATGAACCTTCGGAATCGAGTTAGAAAAAATATTCTAACCCCCCCCCCCCCTCAAAATTTTATGGTTTACGTTCAAGGTGTGTAGAATCCGAAAACCGAATTAAAAAAAAAGTATTTATTGAAAACAACGGGATGGATATAAGCTGGTTTGTCGTCAAATCCGATTTTTAGCAAGCCTTTAAACTGGGATACAAAACGTTTTGGAAGGAATCCAACTCGTGAGATGAAAACAAAATGTATAAAAAATGGATACAAGCCCATTTGAAAGAAAACTCTTCACTTAACCCTTATCTTGGCAGTGGGTCACCTGTGGCACAATCCGTGTACTAAACGTAAAAAAATAAATTAAAATCAATCAATCATTTTTTTATTTGCTATAAACATAACATGTATGAGCAATGGTCGGTAACTTATTCTAAATACAATAAAAGAAGAAAATAAAAACATAGAAAAGAGAACAACAAACAAAGTAATGAACAAAACAAGTAGCGGAACTAGCGAAATTCAAAATTACCAACATCCTGCAAAAACTCACCAAAAGTATAAGGAGCTAGCTGGATCAAGTATTTTTTAAGCTGTGACCTGAATGATCCAAGAGCAGTCTTTCGAAATTTTAATGGAAGGGCATTATAAAATTTAATTCCCCACCAGGTGTTGCCATTACAAGTAGTCTTAATTCTATGAAAAGGAAGACAGAGGTCTTGCTTATGCCGTGTAGGGTAAACATGAGCGGGGATATGGTAGTCATTGACATTATTCCTAACGTAACAGAGGCTATCTAAAATGTAGGCAGCTGGGATTGTTAAAACTCCTAGTTGCTTGTAAGCTGGCCTACAGTCATCCTGGTAATTCAAGTTAGCGACGACTCTAACCGCTTTTCTTTGGCACCCAAAGATGGCAGATGACGAAGCAGAATGGCCCCAACTCAGTATGGCATAAACCGCCCTACTCTGGAAACATGCATGAAAGGCTGCAAGCACAGCAGATTCTGAGATCCTTTCAGAAAGGCGCCTCAAGAGAAAAATGTACTTGTTGAGGCAAGCTTCGAGTTGCGCGCAATGGGGTTTCCAGTTCAGCTTTGGGTCAAGAACTACACCAAGAAACTTCACTTCCTCTAGGTTTTTGTGTAGACTGGACAAATCCCTTAATCCGAAGTGCATGACATAAGTTTTGTCCTCATTTATCGATAAAAATCGGATTAATTCTATTAAAAGCTTTAAAAAGTAGAAAAAAGAACAAAAATAAAAAATTTCCAAAAATTTGATAGCTTGCCAAGATAAGGGTTAATAACACTAATACTAAAACTAATATTCAAGCCCTAGCACAACATTTGCTCGGTGCCAGTAATGTGTAATGCCTGTAGATCTTGGAGCCCAAGATCCACTTGGGAACCATTTGAAAATACCAATCCAGGGGGCACCAAAATCAATGATTTGGCATTCAAACTCTGCAGTCTCATAGAAGCTACCTGAGAAATTTCAGCTTCGTGGGACCACCAGGAGCAAATTTAGAATTTAGCTCACCCGGCTGATCACTTTTTTTCAATGAACCTTGGTCTACGTAGAATCCAAAAATCGAATAATAACGCTGCAAATGATAAAGGTTTATTTTTTTCTGTGGTGATCGCTCGCCTGCAAAGAACACAGCTTGACCACCGCCACTACCTACCAAACATATTTCCGCTTCACAATGAAGTTCAAATTGAAGAAATAAACGTTTCACACTGAATTCGAAAAAGTAGGGAGTTGAGGTTCGTTCCTCGATCCGGGTTAGTATTTCCCTAAATTGAAGGGATCCAAACTCCAAAAGTTTCACCTAAATTAGAAATGTTCAAGGATTTTTGAAATTCATTAGTGCATGGGCGTAGGGAATTGAAAAAAGATTGCCGCTGGAATCATCAAAATCGAACAATCATTAGAGAAATATGGGAACACCAAACTGAATGAACGGTTTTCCCATATTTCTCTGGCAATTATTGTTAGTTTTTCAATTCCCAAGGCAGATGCTCTAATGAATTTCGAAACTCCTTGAACATTTCTAATTTAGGTACAACTTTTAAAGTTAGAGCCCCTTCAATTAAGGGAAATAGTGACCCGGAACGAGGAACGAACGGCGACCGACTGAGATCCCGTTGAGGGGAGGAGGAACTTGGAGGGGATAAAGACCAACCTCTCAGGGAGCGAACGGTTGGTCCTACAGAGCTCTGGGTGGTCTCATTCGATTCTAAAAATTCAATACTAATTTAAATTGAAGAAAAGACGATATCTTTTATCGAGAGTTTTTGAGCCAAAGCATTTTGAAAATTGTTCAACCTCTACCAACTTCAATTTCAACCTGGCGACTGACATCAACCAAACGCTTCAGGGCACAAAAGGGGCCCCATATACCAAATGTCATCAAAATCGGTCCATTGTAACAAAGGAAACTGCCGCGGACGGCCAAAATTTATTCGATTTTCGGATTCTACGTACGATGCAAAGGTTAACTAACAAATTTTAAGGCTAAATGTCACGATGTTTTAGTGTGATTCTAAAATAAGAGATGGCAGCACCATCGGGGCCAAATTTCGTTTACTCCTCAGTTGAGAACGGATCGAGATATTTTAGTTCCGCAAACGGATTTCATTTCAAGATCACCGTAGAATTCCGGGTAATTGGTTTAGAAAGTGTGCAAAAATTTTTTGCACACAGTTCCAACAAAAATTTGTTTAAATTTTGAACATTTTCAAAAAGTGGCCTTATAGCCACTTGCAGAACCTTCATCAGAATACGAATCCGTTTGCAGAATTTTTCTAACTTGATCATAGCCGTCGGATTCTTGTTTTTACGATATGGAGGGGGCGATCATGGGCTGGGGGGGGGAGGGCGGCGATCAAACGCCCCGCCGCCCGCCCGACCATCACACATTCATGTTTTGCTAGTATGCACCCTTTGGTCTCTATTCTTTTTCCCGGCCACCTAATAGGTAGCTACCATCAACCTCCCCATTTCCAACTTCTCTGTCTTGAGGTTGATCGAATTGGGCGAAATTTCCATAAAAAGCAAGACACATGAACAAATAACTTATGAGACACATTCTCTGTTAATTTGATTCAGATAATGGTTAGGTATCATAATTATGGTAGAATGTTGTACATATTATTGATTGATACTGGGGCGATGATTTTCATAGGGGATCGTCTACACGTCAACCCGCATAATATTACCTACCTCAAAATTTTTCATCGAAATTGGACATTAATTTCGTATAGTTTCGGGCGTTACAAGGATTTCATGACAGACAGGCAGACACGGAACCAAAATTGTTCAGGAAGGTCTAAAATATATAACTCGAGTAGGAATTTTGATTTTGGAGATATTTTTTTTTAACGTTGAAAAGTGAAAACAATACTTCCGTTACCGTAGTAGACTCGAACACAAAATTATTATTTATGATTAACTAAAAACGCTGCAAATCATTGCTCAAAGGTTTATTATTTTCTGTATAGATCACCCTTCTGTATAGATCACTGGTTCTCCATCAATAGCACCTACCACCATCTGTATTCTCCTTTGACCTTCCCTCTCAAATTTCAGCTTCCTGCGTTCAATAGGATTGAAAACGGCTTCGGAGCTCACTCAGCTGATCAGTGATCTGAAGAGTGAAGAAGATCTCCTCGAATGCTGGAGACGCCTGGAAGAGCACTTCCATTCAATAGGAGTAAAAATGGTTTTGGAGCTCACTCAGCTGATCAGTGATCTGAAGAGTGAAGAAGATCTTCTCGAATGCTGGAGACGCCTGGAAGAGCACTTCCATTCAATAGGAGTAAAAATGGCTTTGGAGCTCACTCAGCTGATCAGTGATCTGAAGAGTGAAGAAGATCTCCTCGAATGCTGGAGACCCCTGGAAGAGCACTTCCATTCAAAAGGATTGAAAATGGCTTCGGAGCTCACTCAGCTGATCAGTGATCTGAAGAGTGAAGAAGCCTTTGAGCAATGATTTGCAGCGTTTTTTACCCACCAACATTTTTTTTACCTACCAACTTTTTTTTACCTACCAGCTAGGTACTACCTACCACACCATACTGGCTTCACACCTTCACAATCAAGTTTATTAGAAAGAACTAAACGCTTCACACTCGATTGGAAAAATAGAAACCTTGATATGGAAATTTGATTACTGGTTACGCAGAAGGCAAAACTGTATACAAATCGAAGAAATGAACAGCGATCGCATTTTAGTCCGATAAAATTTGAATGGAGATTAGACCTCTTTTGCGATTCACACTCATGATACTGTTTTATCGAAGGAAAACCTTCAAGTACTCGTAGGGACCGAACGGTTTGTCCTACAGAGCTCCGGGTGGTCTCAAAAATTTTTAAAAATTCAATACTATTTAAAATTGGTGAAAAAACGATACCTTTATTTCGAGAGTTTTCGAGCTAGGGCACTCTTGAAAATTTCAACCCTTAATTTTCACCCCTTAGAAGTGACCTACATCAACCAAAAGCTTCGCGGCACAACTAGACCCCAAATGGAGCCCATATACCAAATTTGAACCAAATCGGTCCAGTGTTGCTAAGAAAAGTGCCGCGTACGGCGGACGGCGTACGGCGGACGGCGTACGGCGGACGGACGGAAATTTTTTTATTCGATTTTCGTATTCTACGTACCTTGAAACGTAAAACATCAAATTTTGAGGGGGGGTTAAAATTTTTTTTTTCTTGCTCGATTCCAAAGGCTTATTATTGAAAATAATAAACCAAAATTGTACAGAGAAAAAATAGATAAGGTGCCTACGCACTTCTTACTTCCGAGTCCACCAAGGTAGTGGAAGTATTGTTCTAACTTTTCAAGATTCTAGAAAAAAAAATATCTCCGAAATCAAAATTTGCCCTCGCGTTCTATGTTTTAGACCTTCCTGAACAATTTTGGTTCCGTGTCTGACTGTCTTTGATCCTGTCGTGAAATCCTTGTATCGGGCAGAAGTACACGAAGTTATTGTCTGATTTCGATGAAATTTTCAGGCAAGTGGCTATAAGGCCACTTTTTGAAAATGTTCAAAATTTAAACAAATTTTTGTTGGAACTGTGTGCAAAAAATTTTTGCACACTTTCTAAACCAATTACCCGGAATTCTACGGTGATCTTGAAATGAAATCCGTTTGCGGAACTAAAATATCTCGATCCGTTCTCAACTGAGGAGTAAACGAAATTTTCTTCATTTTGGTGCTGCCACGTGGTGGCAGATTTCACAACTAAACTCGGGACATTTAGCCTTATTAGTTGAACGATTTTTTCCTTGTTCAATTCCAAAGGTTCAGTACTGGAAAAAATAAACCAAAATTTGGCATTGTTTTCAAGGTGAAAAAAATGTCTCCAAAATCAAAATTTCCGCAACTTTGATTTTGTGTTTATCATGAAATCTTTGTAACGGCCAAAACTTAACGATTTCTACGAAATTTTCATTCATTGTGCGGGAAGGCGGTTAGATGGTCTCCTGTGAGGGTAGTTCAAGGAGATTGGTGTTTTGAGATTAACTACTAGGCATCGGATCATCTTTACAGTCGGGTTATGGATACGAGAAAACTATGTGCCACACCCACGTAAGTAGGTAGGTTTCGTACCTGAAAAATAATGTCTTCAATTGTATTAAGGTATCGCAAAAGTCAGTAATTCCCTAAATTAAAGGGGCTCAAACTTTAAAAGTTGTACCGAAATTTTAAAGATTTCTAGAAATTCATTAGTGCATGGGCCTTGGGGAATGGGGTATTTTGGGGGGTAGGAAATTCAGGTTTTTGACCTCAAATTTGGATTCAGCACCCTTGAAAACCTCTATACTCCAACTTTAAGCCCAATGATACTATAACATGTGGTAGAAAAATTAATTAAAGAGATCACACGTTTGAAAAAAAGGCGGGCCTCCCTTAACGCACACACACTACACACTACGCCGCGCGCGTGTGTGAGTAGTATTTTGTAGTATCCAAGAGGTCCTCCAATTGTTTCATCGATTCTCTGTGCATGGATACTTTTATCAAAGACAGTTGGCTAGCTACGTCACACCATTCAAATCTTCAACTTTCCTTAGCTTCTCTGATTTTTTAAAAACATTTTCTCGACGAACAGACCCGATTACCGTTATTCCTGAGCCATAATCTTTTGAAAAAAAAAAAAAAATAAATAAATTTTCTGAAATACCCCATTGAAAAACTGAAAGATTGCCGCTGGAATCATCAAAATCGAATAAGTGCCAGAGAAATGTGGGAAAAACCGTTTATTCAGTAGTTTTTCCCATTTTTCTCTGGCAATTATTGTTCGATTTTGATGATTCCGGCGGGAATATTTCGGTTTTTCAATTCCCTAGGGCCGTGCACTAATTAATTTCTAAAATCCTTTAAAATTTCAAATTTAGGTACAATTTTTCTAATTACTGCCCCTTCCATTTCGCGAAATAACCCTTAAATGTTAAGATTTTGAATTTAGGAAATTTTCTCCTTCTCCCCCTGTCTGGCACCCATAACTCGGGGGAGTAAGTTGCTCAAATTTGGTCCAGTTTGGTCAAGTATATATATATAGATATATAGTATAGATATCACGGTATTTTTTCTGTATAGAGTCCTGGAATATTGCTCACTTCTGGTGTGAAATACTCCTCACGTCTTGAAAAACGATGCAAATTATTACACAAAGGTTTATTATTTTTCTGAATATACCACTCGCCTGAACCCACTATATTCACACCTTCACAATCAAGTTCATTTTGAAGAAATAAACGCTTTACACAATGTCATAGGGAGTTACGGGTGCCTAGGAAATTTGAACACTGGTTGCTAAGGACGCAAAACTGAGTAGCAACAACTCAAAGAAACGAACGATCACATTTTGGTCAGCTAAAATTTCAACGGAGATTAGGACTATTTTGCGATTCACACTCGAGTTTCTGATTTAACGTAAGACCAACCCTTAAGATCTCGTAGGGAACGAACGGTTGGTCCTACAGAGTTCCGGGTGGTCTCATTCGATTCTAAAAATTCAATAATATTTTAAATTGAAGAAAACACAATACCGTAGAATCATCTAATTAGGGTCGGTACTCTAATTAGGGTCAAAACTTCGAGTGCGAAAAGTGGTGCTGTGAGTATAAGGGAGGCTGTCAAACGTTTTCATATTCCCTACAGCTGTCTCCAGCGGCGAATGAAGACACCCAAGAAAGATTGGCAAAGTGCTGGACGTCCAATAACGTTGACTGCGGAGGAAGAGGAACTATTGGTCGATCGAATTTGCAAATGTGCTGAATGGGGATACCCTCTCGACATGTTCGACCTTCGCCTTTTGACAAAGGGCTACTTGGACCGCAGAGGAAAAAAGGTAATTCGCTTCAAAAATAACATGCCCGGTCGGGCGTTCGCCAGAGGTTTCCTCCAACGTCACAAGCACCAGTTGTCTATGAGGCTCTGTCAGAATATAAAAAGGAACAGAGCAGCAGTTTCACGCCAGGTGATTAAAGATTACTTTGGCCATCTTGCTACGTCTCTCGCCGGGGTACCACCCCAAAATATTGTTAACTATGATGAGACAAACTTGACGGATGACCCTGGGCGCCAAAAAATCATAGCAAAACGAGGTATGAAATACCCTGAACGTATAATGAATTCATCGAAATCAGCAACCTCCATTATGATGGCTGCCAGTGCAGAGGGTGAAATGCTGCCATGTTACGTTGTTTATAGATCAAAACATCTGTACACCACCTGGACAGAGCGTGGTCCACCCAGGGCAAGATACAACCGCACCCCTAGCGGGTGTTTTGACGCCGACTGTTTTGACGATTGGGTCCAAACAGTTGCCCTGGCCTATTTCAGAGATAAACAAGGGCCCAAGGTGTTGATAGGTGATAACCTCTCGTCACATCTTTCCATTGAATCGATTCGGCTATGCAATGACAATGGAATCAAGTTCGTGTTCTTGCCAAGCAACTCAACCCATCTCACACAGCCCCTAGACGTGGCATTTTTTCGCTCTATGAAAGGACATTGGCGTAGAATTTTACTCCAATGGAAGAAAGGCGTTGGACGAAAAGAGACAACGGTCCCAAAGGATTTGTTTCCAGGGCTCCTCAACCAACTCATGAAGGCTTTACAAAATGATGCTGCTACGTCCATCAAAAATGGATTTAGAAAATGTGGCATTGTTCCTTTGAACCCCTCTGAAGTGCTCAACATATTGCCAGACGTCCCTGATTCTCCAGATGGTGCCCCTCAAGTGCCTGCTAGTGGAGATCTAGATAAGAGTCTCTATGAACTCCTCAGTCAGATGAGATATGGGCAGAACAATAACTTGGTGAGGAGAAGGCGTAAAAAGCTTCAGGTGGCGCCTGGTCAAAGCGTATCCATAGAAGAACATTCTGGGGATGAAGAAGAAGAACAGGAAGATGGAAACGAGACCTCCAGGGAAACGGATGTAGGAGAAGAGACTGAATCTGATGTCCAGGCAAGTCCCGAAGTCAGTGGAAATGAGGAGTCCTCAGAAGAAAATTTGTCTGTGAACGAGCTCCAGAGAGAGAGACTTCCAGCGTCTTCCTCGTCGCGCCCAATTGAAGTCAAACTCAAGGATTTCCTTCTAGTCGCCATTAAGTATGACAAGGGGACGAAGAGAGAGAGAAAAAAGCTTTTCGTTTGCCAAATTGTTGAATTTAAAAAAAATAAAACCAAGCCTTTGAGATGCTCTTTTCTTCGTAATTATAAGGGCGTTTGTGATAAATATGTGTTCCCACAAGTCAAAAATTTAGATAATGTTTCATTTTTGCAAATTGAGAAAGTCCTAAACGTCCTATCAAATGTCAGAGAAACTTACACTTTTCATGCTTAAAGCATGATTTTGACATTTTTCATGATCCTCTTTCGTTTGACATTTGTTTGCCCATTTTATATCTTGTTTTGATAAGGCTGATATGCATAATCTAAAAATGATGTTACCTACAAATGGTAGGACTATAAGATTACCTACCTAGTGATATTTATTACTATAAGAGAATATATTCTGAAACCCTTAAGCAATGTTTTATGTCTAAGACTGAGAAGCTTCTCTTAAATTAAAAAAATAATATAAAATCGCACAAAAATGATATTCAAATTTTAGGCCCAGATATTTATTCTAGAGCCCAAGACTGCATAGAAAAAACAGGTTTCAAACTCCTAAAAAAATGAGTATGAGGTGAAAATCGTGTTTGAAGTTGAAAAGTGACCCTAATTAGATGATTCTACGGTACCTTAATATCAATTTTTTTGGCCTGGGGCGTTTTGAAAATATTATCCCTTAATTTTCAACCCTTAGAAGTGACTGACATCAACCAAAAGCTTCGGGGCACAACTAGACCCCAATTGGAGCCCATATACAAAATCTGTCCATGAGAACTAAGGAGAGTGCCGCGAAATTACCAGATTACTGAAAGTAATCTTGGTAATAAATTCTACTCCAGAACACCGGACTGAAATTAGCAATATTCAGAAAAATGCCGTACACTTTATTTGTACACACGAAACACTTTTCCAGGATGAATCCCGTCACAAACAGAAAAAGGACGTTTTTCAAGATGTGAGGAGTATTTCACGACTGGAGCGATGTTTGCTCCCCGCCTACTCCCTACAGTCGGTACTTTGTATTCGTTCAGCACGTTTTAACAGTTCGTGTTTCCAAAATCAATATTTCTACTTACATTCTTCGATTTAGTATATCAGTGCAAAATCACAGTCTTATTTTGTCCGATTTGGCCTCTAGAAAGTCTTTCCTAAGAATTTGACACGATACATTTGGAAAATTTTCGTAAAAATCATGATGTTAAAAGCATTAATATTTACCTTTCGCCCAAATTCTAGACTGATCTCAAGATGGCTGAATGCTATTTATTCCATCACGTAATAGCAACGGTACGTGTGACAATCATAAACTTCTCAATCAGAAAACTAACGACATAACTGTGAAAACTCTCTCAGAAATTATCAGCGGTGCTGCTAGATGTGCTCCATGTAAATATTACTATAGTTTCTACTACTAATTTGACAAAAATGTCCATGTTGAGAAAGTTATACTGCCCACCAAACTTGGTGCATTTTTTCAAGATTCAACCAACTAGGTCTGCAGAAGGTGCCTAGGTACGACATTATTGCCCTTGAATTGTTTGTACGCATATACACATTTTTGTAACTCGGGCAACCGGATTATTGATTCAACTCACCTGGCTGTAGATCCTTTTCATTAGCTCTCTAACTTCACTAGCGTGAATGTCAGTATTCAGCACGAATTTCAAGCCAGTCGGTGTTTCCAGATAATGTAGAGCGTATTTGTTCGTTTTATAACTTAGAAATCCTTTCTTCAAGTCCAGAGGAGATATTTTTGACACGAAAGACTTGATAGAGAACAGCATCCCGTACATCAGTTTAGCTTCCTGAAGACAAAAGTACAAGAGATGGAGAACAAAAAAGGTCTATCGAACTACTGTTGGAAACGTAAGACATTTGTATGGAGTGGGTGAGAGAATTGACGATTACCTCTTCTCTGGACATTCCAGACTGCTTCAGGCGATTCCATTCGTGGTAGAATAATAACGCCCCGTTTCGGTCAAAAATATATAAATTGTGGATAGCCATTTTTGAAGTAAAACGATAGAAAAAGTAGGAAAAGTGGATGTCAAAACCAACTACACACCGGATATCTCTTTTTTGTTCAACATGAAGAAACAACTTTTTCGAACTATTGGGCGAGCTTTTCCCACCAAAAATTGAAGATGAAGATTGAAATTATCAAAAGTAGGTAGCAGATGCACTAGCAAACGTCAAGCGAGGGTAAAAACAATGAAAATACTGTCATATCAATGTTATCAGTTGGCACGTCTTATCAGTTATCTCTGAGTGAGTGTGTGAGTGATTCTCCAATTTTACTGCCATGGAAGTCCGTGGTAGGCATCAATCGTGGGGCATTCCCTTGTAGTGTTGAAGTTTCTTTTGTATGAAGTTATCTCTGAGATGGGACATCGATATCGATAACGTTATCGATCATTGATATTCGATGTTTCGTTCCGAAGATATCGATATGTCGAGAAGATGGTCTGACAACATCGTTTGATAAACCCATGGACCTAGGATAAACCAGACAAAATTAGATCACCTCCTCTCCTACCTTTCAGTCATCAAAGTGTATAACAAGATAATTACTGGAAAACAATGGAAAAAAGCCTCTTTACGCTCGAAACAATAATTGAAATGGGATATCGAAATAAAGTGCTTAAAAACCGGATAATTTATTGCGAATGAAAAAATTATAATGGGGTAGGGTATCCACTAAAATAAAATCACGTTAAAAGAAAACATAGCCACTGAATGGAGGAAGAGCAGCCTCATCAGGTTTTCTGACAAATGAAATAAATTTCCCGCTGTTTAAAAACATCGATTTTATACCATACAGACATCGATATTTTTCATACGATGTTTCATTGATATCGATGCTTCTATCGATATCGACATCGATGTTTTCCGTTCGATGTCCCATCCACAGAGTACCGGAGACACCCATATCCTTAAACCCAAAACCCATATCCTTATGTTAAATTTAGTTCATAACTCTCACGTGACAACAATATTTACACAGTACAACAATAATAGTTTAACAAAAAATAATATGTTCTATCATATTTATCTCATTTTATTAACTCTTCAACAAGTTATTTCTTCAACAAGTGGAGCACTTGTTTACCTGATGGCTGATAACAGTAGGTTTGTTCCAGCGCAAAAAGTTCATGAACTCTAGTTCATGAACCCGCTGGGTGTGAGAACCCGAAAAAGTTGAAGAGTTCATGAACTTTTTAGGTTCAGGAACCTGTGCGCTGGAACGATTTTAGTAGTTAACATGAAATTCGGCAGGGAGCGCGGAAGTCGGCTTTCAACAAACCTTGAATAACCTCCTCTCATCTCAATGTTTAGCGGGATTTTTTAAGTTTAAGATTGAACGATTCTTCGCAATTTTAAACAAACAATGTCTCCTAGCTATTTTGTTTCAACCCCTTGTTTTTTCAAGTTTTCTCAATTTAAAGATTTTTTTCGTGTTTACTGACTTACTACATTAAAACTGTTGTAACTCCTGATATTTACCAAGTAAACTCAAATTTGAGGATATTGTTGAAAAGAGCGTTACATTTCCAAGCTAACAAGTGCGAAACCAAAATATTTTAGCAATAAAACATGTTTAAAAAAATCAAGTCAAAAAGCAAACTTCAAAGTTTTTACTCTGAATCCCTGCCTATTTCGATGGGCGCTCTTCGAAAAAACATGCTCAAATTGTCAGTTTTCCAATGGTCTATCAATTTTTCTTTTTAAAACTCATATTGGAAGAGTAGGTACCTAAATCAAGTTTTAGTGCCAAAAAAACGTGTGTTTTACTAAAAAATCGAGTGTTACCTATACGTGGTTTATCATGGTCACCCTCGATCTCAAGATGAATCGACAAGTTTTTGGTATCATTAATTTCCTATGCATAGCAATTACATGTAATTTCATGCTGAATCCAATGGTGATACTTCTTGACTGCAAGATAATGGTTATTTCGATGAAATCCTTCATTTTTCGTTCCAAAAATACGCATTATTCGGAGATAAGGTACTGAGCATAAAGTAACACCTTTCTACTAAATAACAACAGCATCTTATTTGTGTTACGTTAAAATTCAATCTTATGGGACTCAAACAACATTGTTTCAGTAGAAAAAACATTGCAAATTTCATACCTGGAGTTCGGAGGTTCATTTCATTGATCAGCTTCCACTATTACTTCAAAAACCCACTTTCTATCAGTGAGTAGTATCGCCATTGAATTCTGCGTGAAAAATTACTGAAGAAATGATACCAAAATCGTGAAGTCATCTTGAGATCGACGGGTGACCGGACTCCGCGTAAAACATTCTATTTTCTTGTGAAAAGCTTCAATTTTCTCGAAAAAGCTTTCAGTTCAAACGCAGCAACCCATTATTGTAGTCAACAAATCAACTTTTGCCCATGTCACATTAGTAATCAATCACCCCATCTTACGGTTTACCGTAACTATTTACAAATAGTTTGCAGGAGAGAGGGATGATGTGAACTTCCGTGACACACTCTCCGAATAAATAGACAAAGCTCACTGTAGTGATAATGGAATAATCGTGTATTTGTGAAAAAAAAACAAAGAAAAAGATCGAAAATGGCATTTGTTAGAACACAAGTAATTATCAAAAATTTACACTTCATTCGAAAAACACTTCATTCCTAGAGACGACTCGCTCTTCGAGAAAGAGGGGCTCAGCACAACGAAAAAAAGTTTGAGAATGGATCCAAGTGATTAGCGTGAAAACTGGTCAACAAATGAAAAATTTAGTAGGTTTCACGTGAACGGCACAGGTTACCCTTCAGTTCGAGTCATGGACCTAGTATCCCATGGTTCACGTAGTATTCCCATGGTTCGAGTTCACAACCCTGCCTTCGACGAGTGCAGAAAGTTCATGAACCCAGGGGCAAAAAGTTCATGAACTGGAAGCGCTGGAACGCGGTTTATGTTTGCGAGTTCTCGAACTCGGCGCCGCTGGAACGCATCAGTTCATGAACTCAACATGCGCGCGGGTTGTGCGCAGGTTCGGTGTAAGAAAGTTCATGAACTGAAGCTGGGTTCACATGAGCGCGGTCAACGCGGTTGAGGCGGTTGCGGTCGACGCGTTCGGCCATTTGATTGGCGGCGCCTCAGCCGCCTGAGTACTTTTGGAGTGGACTGTCGCGTTTCAAAAATTCTGATATTCGACGCGTCGACCGCTTCGTTATCACGACTTGTTATCACCACTTGTTTGAGCAGTGAATTCAACTGGTGTTTTCAACTGTGGTCACAGAAGATTCCGCCGAATCTGACAAGTTTTATCGAAAATGACAAGTTTTAGCGAACTATTAATTGGATTTCCACTGAAGCGCGGGAAAATAGAAGTCGAAAAGGCGGGAAGCTGACGCGCAAACCGCGACCATGTGAACCTCTAGACGCCAGCCGCGTCCCGATCGCGTTGACCGCCTCCTCGCACAACCGCGTTGACCGCGCTCATGTGAACCCAGCTTGAGAGGCGCTGGAACAAACCTAGTGATAACTGGTTGATCGCGGGCGAAAGGACGCGGATTTTGAGCGTTCTTCTTTTATCATAACTTATTTATATTTGCACCTTGTTATGTGTTAAAATTGTTAGCAGAAAAGCGCAGGAACCAAAGTTAGATTTATTTAATTTTTTAAATTAATATAAGTAGTTTGATCATTTGGTTACTGACAGTGAATGATTTAAGGTAAATTCTGTGCTAATCTTTGGATTGTCTTTAGTTCATCCTCTGGAGACAGGAAAACAACTGGTAAGTCCCGCTCACTAGATAAGTGGACAGCTTGTGATGGCTGAATTTCTCGATGTTTCTTCCTGTCTTCATTGTGGAAATCGAAAGAGGGGAAGACTTTTTACACATCAAGATCGTTTCAACGATTTCTGGCACACCCATCATAATTAATTAAGCTTTTGCCATAGTAAAAGTGGCGTTGAGGTCGTTGTATGTTGATTGTTTGGAAAAAAAAATTGAAAGCAGGATCGAAGTGGAGTCGCGAGTGGTTGCTGAAGAAGAGGGAATTCTCCCTTGTAAAACTACTAGGTACAAGAGTTGAGAAATGAACCAAATTACTGGCAACATTTTTTGAGAATGTTGAGTTGTTAACGTTAAAGGTATTGAGAGATGAGAAGAGCACCACCACACGAAAGAATTCAACTATAGGTAATTTATGCGACATTTTTAAACAAAAAAAGACGCTCTCCGGTGCCAAGAAATGTTCAATCGGGGGTAGACATCATAAGACTCATCACTTAGTGATAAGTGAGAGCATTGTCTACTAGGATGGGACTCGCAATGGAATTGGGACTTAGTTGTAACTGTTGCGGACATTTGTGTCGCTGAAATGTTTTTATAGATGTGATCAGCTACCTCTTCGTATATCTGTTCAATCACTTCCTTAGCTCAGTGGTAACGAGCTCCGACTCAGAAATGTAAATATAGTTTAGTTGGAACAATAGGAGATCCCCAGTCGAGGGAAGGTAATTTTTGATGACCTAACAAAGTGGCGCAGTCGGTAGGACCCGAATGGTTTCCTCAGCATTCTCTGAGAACAATAATAAATTAGTGTTATTTCATCAAAACAACTCCCCCGGAGACACGAGTCGAGCGAATGCCTATTCGGACAAATGCTGAGGTCAGTGGATCCCCCGCCCCGTTCAAGAAGGAATAACAACAAAACTCCTGATACAGTCAAAAATAGAGCGTTCTCACAGGGTCAAATAGACCTCACCTCCCTGACGACCCTGAGGTCTGTTTGGAGAGGCAGTCCTGAACAGTTCGGAGGAGTCCATTCGCCTCTATCCCCTCCCCTTTTCAGTTCCAGGTTGGTTCCGAACTGGTTCCAGACTGCCTCTCAGAACAGACCCTAGGTAACAGAGTACCTAAGATTTCCTAACGGGGGATAGATGATAGGTTTGTTCCTACAGCAACGGCAGTTGGAAGGCAACCAACTGGCGCATGCGCAGTAGCCTAACTGCTGTTCCTATAGGACCAACCGTCGGACGGAACAAACCAATGGCTGTTCCAACAGAATAATCCGTTCAACTGCAGTTGGAATGCATTTGGAAGGAAGTTGACGGCTCAAAGGGGTCCCGTCGAAAAGGAAACCTTTCCCATTTGAAACCTCTTTCATAACCTGCTCGTTCTAAAATTGAATTCGTGGAGTTCACTTCGCATCTCCTCCAAACCAATCGGGTTTAGTGTTGTTTTTGTTTTCATATTTAGTTCGTTCTTCGGTCCTCTTCTCCTTATAACTTTAGTTTCATTTTTTGGATATCAGTCCACCTGGTTTTTCCTTTAATGCGTTCCTGCGTTACTTGTGAGCGATAGATCCAGTTATTAGTGTATTTTTGAGAGTTTACCCCATCCGCCAGCCAATGGTCGTCCATTCACAGCATTGGTTATTTCAAATCATCCTGGTCTATTTATTAATTTATTTTAATCCTGATAGAAAAAACACTTTATTGAACATTGTAGAAGTTAAACAGGTGGACAAGGACTCCAGTAGTTGCTGAAACGTAGGGGATTTGCCAAAAGTTCAAATTGGCATGCCAAAAGTTTTTATTATTCCGAAAAAACAATACACTTTAATTTTTCACTTTTTTAGGGCAATTCTATTAAAAATGCAAAAAACGTTTTCTTAAGGTCTTTGGAGACGCAGTCCTGAACGGTTCAGAGGGGTTTGGAGGAACCCAGAGGTGTTTGGAGAGGACCATTCGCCTCTATACCCTCCCCTTTTCAGCTCCGGTTTGGTTCCGAACTGGTTCCGGACTGCCTCTCCGAACAGACATTTACAAACTGTAATAGCCCATAGTTGCATAAATTTCCAGCGTTTTTTTTTCAAACGCAGGAGAAGTAATGTCTAAAAATGAAAAGAGCGTTTTAGTAAACAATTTTAGTAGACGAAAATAGCATTTTACAACAGAATACATAGATGTAAACAAATAATAATGGATTGTAAATGTTGGAAGGAATCAACAACAATCACATAGGCACACGAATGGTAACATTGATTTGAATTTAGGAAAGCAAATTTAGTAAGAGTTGTACCAAATGTGAAAAGTTTTACAAATTTACCACATAATTTCATTTAGGTAAACAAAACATGGCTAGTGATTTTTCGTCGAAATGAGCAAAGAGGTGAAATGACACGTGAAACTGGAAGTAACGTGAGCTCCAGTTTGTGTAACGTTAAATAAGGGGACAGTGAAGAGCGTTCCTACAGCAAAGTTGAATAGTTCGACAGTTTTGGAATGCGATTAAGAAGGCTGTGAACTGCGGTTCGGTTGCCTTCCAAATGCATTCTTCTGTTGGAACAAACCTGATGTGATCAGCTACCTCTTCGCATTTCAGTTCAATCACTTCCTTAGCTCTGAGGTAACGAGCTCCCACTCAGAAGTGTAAATGTAGTTTAGTCGGAACAATAGGAGATTGATCCTCGGAAGAGGGAAGTTAATTTTTGATGACCCAACATAGAGATGGGTGGTATTAACGTATCAGTTAAAAATAACCTATTACTGGGTTTTGTTAATTCCTCTTGGAACATATTACCAAAATAACCTGATTAAGTAACGTAGCATAAAATAGCAATAAAATAACTTTCCAGGAAAGGCAAACTACATTGCACACTTGTGTAAGTAGTTTGGTTATTTCAAAAAAGAGTGAAAATTAGATGGAAGCGAAAAATTAGAAATCAAAGAAACGATCACTTGGAATGGAATATTGGAATGAGCCAGTGAGAATGTCCCTGAGATAACTATTTCCCACCCACAGGTTATTGGACCCTTCCACCCAGTGTGGTAACAGTGGCACCAAATACGCAAATGTAGTTTTTAATGGAAAGACCCATCTCTTGTTTACAGCTGATTATGATTTTCAGGTCATTTCATCATGTACAAGCGGAGGAAGAAGGTTCTGGACCCTCAAGCTAACAGTACCATGTTGAGCAGTGGCCTCGTTGTCAGCTCGGGACCAGGTTCAATATCGGCACTCAGCCAAGCGAGCACTGCCGCCAACTCCAGCGTCGTGACTCGGGGTTCTGGACTGACTTCCCCTCTGAGGACCAAACGCCCTTCACCAGATGACTTGTCGATGATGACCACAAAAGGCACCACCGATCTCATTCCGCCGTCGTTCGAAAAGGAAAATCTCAACACAGACGTGGTTCTCCGTCCCAGTCAATATCGCTCGCCAAGCGCTGTGGCTTCTGCCAAAGATGTTTTAGAAATGTTGACGAGTCCTTCCAGTTCTCAGAGTTCGCCCAGTCCTATGAAGCGACCTCGGTTCGAACTTCCAAAGAGAACTAATCTGAATTTTATGGAAGAAATGCTTCAAAAGTCAGGCTTCGATCTTGGAGATGGCTCAGAACCAAATATCCTGAGTATGTGCAATAATTGCATAATTTTAGTTATGAATCAAATCCTTCACAAGTGGTATATTTGGAGAGGCAGTCCTGAACAGTTCGGAGGAGTCCATTCGCCTCTATCCTCTCCCCTTTTCAGTTCCAGTTCGGTTCCGAACTGTTCCGGTTGCCTCTCCAAACAGACCCAAGAGCAACTGAAGGGTCCAGGGAAAAAACCGACTAAGTCACTTTTTCTTAAAAACGAGAAAACTCATTTTGTTTGACTAGATGCAAATAAAAAATTGAAATAAGTCTTATTATGCACTAAAACATCTATTGAAGTGTTCCACAAAATGTTGACGCTATTATTATACTACTTACTTGTTAAAAAATTCAAAAACGGAGCAAACCCCCAAAAAACAGGGAAAGAACCGACGATGTCAACTCTCGTCCAATGAAGAAAAAACATGTTTTTTCAGTTCGAACGTCGTTTAATTATATTACAGTGGTAAAACAAACAAAAAAACAAGCAAAAATGAAATTTTAAATTCTGACAAACGTAGGTAGAGATGTTTTTTTTTTCCTGGTAGCCTTTTGAACTGTTTTCACCATCTGAAGCAAAAGAAAACCATTCCCACTCATTAGGTATCGAATTCATTTTTTAAGGATTTATACAAAAAGTACATCATTTTTTGGAAGTAAGAGCTCGACCATACTTACAGACATCACTCGTGCCGAAGTTTTGAGAAACATTTGACCGCAGCTGGGCCACACAATTTCAGGAGGCTTAAATTATTTAATAGTTATTTATAATAATAAACACAGAATTATTTCGAGGAACTGGAAAAAAAACTGTAGAACACACTCGTTGAAGGAAACAATACGGAACTGATAAGAAATGTTGTGAATCACAGAGGCAAGAGGTTTGTTCCAGCGCAAAAAGTTCATGAACTCTAGTTCATGAACCCGCTGGGTGTGAGAACCCGAAAAAGTTGAAGAGTTCGTGAACTTTTTAGGTTCAGGAACCTGTGCGCTGGAACGATTTTAGTAGTTAACATGAAATTCGGCAGGGAGCGCGGAAGTCGGCTTTCAACAAACCTTGAATAACCTCCTCTCATCTCAATCTTTAGCGGGATTTTTAAAGTTTAAAGGTGCGTTTACACCAAACGCGCACCTTGCGCCGCGCTGTGCAATGCGCGCGTGCAATGCACGCGAGCAATGCACGCGAGCAATGCACGCCGCGAATTGGAAGAGCCGTTTACACCGGCCGCGCACGGCCAAACAGTTGTTTCCTAGCATTTCATCAATCCAGTTAACAATGGCTCCCGCTTTGTCGAAATTAGCCATTTGTGCTGTATCTGTGTTTATTATTTCTGAAATAGAGAAGAAGCTACAAAGGAAGAGACGCAGAATGCGGGAATCATCATTTCTGATGGGAAGAAATTGCACTAAACTTCTTGCCGATTTGAGGGCAGGTGAAAATCGGCTCTTCCACAATTTCAGCCGAATGTCGAAGTCGGACTTTTCCAGTTCCTTTTGAGGCTTCCTCCTTGATCTTCTCTCTTCTGAACGACGATAATATGGAAGTTTGTTTTTACACATTCCATTTCCATTTCGCGGGCAATTGACTCCCAACAGTCATTTTTTTTAATTTTATTAAAATAAAATTTATTGTTTTGTTGCCACAATTCTGGTTTCTCTTCGTAAAGAGAAACCAGCCGAAGAACTTGATCGTTCGACCACTCCATTGAAAATCACTGGACGAAGAGCTGGGCTGGTACCTACCTACTCAAAGTTTGAAAGGAGACTGGAAGAGTGCGCGTGGGAAATGCACGCCGGAAATGCACGCGGCGAATCCACAGCCGGCGGATCCACTTTGCGCCGTGCCGCGCACTCCTCGCGTGCATTGTTCGGCACGGCGCAGCGCGTTGTAAGTGTTTACACCGGACGCGCATCTGCACGCGAACCATGCGCGCGTGCAATGCGCGTTTGGTGTAAACGCACCTTAAGATTGAACGATTCTTCGCAATTTTAAACAAACAATGTCTCCTAGCTATTTTGTTTCAACCCCTTGTTTTTTCAAGTTTTCTCAATTTAAAGATTTTTTTCGTGTTTACTGACTTACTTCATTAAAACTGTGGTAACTCCTGATATTTACCAAGTAAACTCAAATTTGAGGATATTGTTAAAAAGAGCGTTACATTTCCAAGCTAACAAGTGCGAAACCAAAATATTTTAGCAATAAAACATGTTTAAAAAAATCAAGTCAAAAAGCAAACTTCAAAGTTTTTACTCTGAATCCCTGCCTATTTCGATGGGCGCTCTTCGAAAAAACATGCTCTAATAGTCAGTTTTCCAATGGTCTATCAATTTTTCTTTTAAAACTCATATTGGAAGAGTAGGAACCTAAATCAAGTTTTAGTGCCAAAAAAAAACGTGTTTTACTAAAAAATCGAGTGTTATACGTGGTTTATCATGGTCACCCCCGATCTCAAGATGAATTGACAAGTTTTTGGTATCATTAATTTCCTATGCATAGGAATAATTACATGTAACTTCATGCTGAATCCAATGGTGATACTTCTTGACCGCAAAATAGTGGTTATTTCGATGAAATCCTTCATTTTTCGTTCCAAAAATACGCATTATTCGTAGATAAGGTACTGAGCATAAATTAACACCTTTCTACTAAATAACAACATCATCTTATTTGTGTTACGTTAAAATTCAATGTTATGGGACTCAAACAACATTGTTTCAGTAGAAAAAACATTGCAAATTTCATACCTGGAGTTTGGAGGTTCATTTCATTGATCAGCTTCCACTATTTCTTCAAAAACCCACTTTCTTTCAGTGAGTAGTATCGCCATTGAATTCTGCGTGAAAAATTACTGAAGAAATGATACCAAAATCGTGAAGTCATCTTGAGATCGACCAGACTCTGCATAAAACATTCTATTTTCTTGTGAAAAGCTTCAATTTTCTCGAAAAAGCTTTCAGTTCAAACGCAGCAACCCATTATTGTAGTCAACAAATCAAATTTTGCCCATGTCACATTAGTAATCAATCACCCCATCTTATGGTAAATAGTTTGCAGAAGAGAGGGATGATGTGAACTTCCTTGACACACTCCGAATAAATAGACAAAGCTCACTGTAGTGATAATGGAATAATCGTGTATTTGTGAAAAAAAAACAAAGAGAAAGATCGAAAATGGCATCTGTTAGAACACAAGTAATTATCAAAAATTTACACTTCATTCGAAAAACACTTCATTCCTAGAGACGACTCGCTCTTCGAGAAAGAGGGGCTCAGCACAACGAAAAGAAAGTTTGAGAATGGAGCCAAGTGATTAGCGTGAAAACTGGTCAACAAATGAAAAATTTAGTAGGTTTCACGTGAACGGCACAGGTTACCCTTCAGTTCGAGTTCACAACCCTGCCTTCGATGAGTGCAGAAAGTTCATAAACCCAGGGGCAAAAAGTTCATGAACTGGAAGCGCTGGAACGCGGTTTATGTTTACGAGTTCTCGAACTCGGCGCCGCCAGAACGCATCAGTTCATGAACTCAACATGCGCGCGGGTTGTGCGCAGGTTCGGTGTAAGAAAGTTCATGAACTGAGAGGCGCTGGAACAAACCTAAGGTGGTGGGGACCACCTGTTGCGCTGTTGGGGGTTCAGTCAAGGAACAGTGACATCGTCGGTTCTTTCCCTGGACGCGAAGACATTGTCGGTTCTTTCCCTGTACACCAAAAACTCCAAGCCTTATAACTTCCGACTACGTCGGTTTTTCCTCTTTTTCTAAGAGTTCAACCGTTGACTTAGTCAACGATATAAAAAACTCGATTTGTGAAAAAAAGTGACTTAGTCGGATTTTTCCCTGAACTCTTCAACTGGAAATGAAAAACTGATGACAATTATTTACTTCATTTTCGTTAAAATTTTTCGAGATTGAATATTATTAGTTTCATTTTTCCACTTTTGTTTCCACGAGTTTTGAATATATTTATAAAATGAGTAAGAAACAATTGATGTTCCAGGGAAAGACCAGTCTGTATTTGTCAGGGAAATCTCCAGAGCTCTCAAAAGTGGAAATTTGAGTCGCAACGTCGAAGAATTTATGAGGCTTCTTACGAAATATATTGACAAGAAAACTTGTTTCAAAACTGCTCTTTCTCCGACAAGGGTTCGTAACCTACCTCCTAACTAATATTCTGATAACAGTAGTAGAGTGAAACTACTAAAATATCCTTCTCATGTTTGACGTGTGAGGCAAATGAAGCCCCCGGCGTATAATTTATGTGGCTTGAATATCCTTTCAGACTGATTCGAACACCGATGTTTCGCATGGGGAAATGCAAGAAAGCCTCTTGCGACTCCTTCTCACAGTGGACCACCTACAGCCGCCTCTCGTGGATTTATTACTCGATAAATTGGCCGAATTTATTCTTCCTGACCTCGAGTAAGCTTATGAATCCATATTACGAGTAGTAACAGGAAAATACCCTCTATTTTGAGAATGTGAATACAATAATATTATTTCTTGTTTTGTATTTTCAGCTCTAATGAACCTGACGACAGAATCATGTGGGTGAGGTTGATTGTCAGATCTCTGCGCTACCTCAATAAAGTTGTTGATCCTTCGAAAATGACCAAAACTCTTTTTGATGTGATCCACTCAGCTTCACACGTGATGGTAAAGTTTGAAAACCCCACTTACTTTCCATTATTAATTCAATCTTAGTGGTTAGATTCCTTATTCATGTTCATCAGTGTCATAAATTGTGATTCCCTAGTGATGCGAAACTGTGGATATGCTTTCTTAACTCAGAGCACTTCACAACAAGGGAAACTAACTGATGATATGAGCTTGATGACGGCCATTGGCTCATCTCCGAAAATAAGGTTGAAGTTGAGGTTATCGGGTTATCCTAAAGGAATTTCCGAGGCACCCACTTGAGAGGTTACTGCGTGGCTCCATTTTAACTCCTCGCTCCTTACTGGATACGTTGACTGAAAAAATAGCATTGTTATTTGAAATGTTACTCAAATGGGGTATTTCAGTCAATTTTTAAAAAATTTTTCTTCAAAAGAGTATGGCTCAGGAATAACGGTTGAAGTTGAAGATTTGAATGGTGTGAAGTAGCTAGCCAATCGTGACGTAGCTAGCCAACTGTCTTTGAAAAAAGTATCCATGCACAGAGAAGAGATGAAACCCTTGGAGGACCTCTTGGATACTACAAAATACTACTCACACACGCGCGCGGCGTAGTGTGTGTGCATTTATGCGGTCTGCCTTTTTTTCAAACGTGTGATCTCATCAATTTTTCTACCACATGTTATAGTATCATTGGGCTAAAAGTTGGAGTATATAGGTTGGTTTTCAAGGGTGCTGAATCCAAATTTGAGGTCAAAAACCTGAATTTCCGACCCACCGAAATACCCCATTATAGATAGATAGATGGTTTATTGTGTTAAAACAATGTTTTTCACAAGAGTTCGCACACAAATATGGCAAATACACAGAAATCGTAGGAATTACAAAATGATAAAAAGCATACAAAATAAATACAAATTTCTTCAGATTAAAATAAAAATAAAATACCTTCAGGAAGAATTAAATCGGCAATGTTGCAACTTATTAACTTCGAACTTATGCTATTTTATATTGGTGAAAAGATTATTCCTTTATTTCACGAGCTAGAGCGTTTTGAAATTTTCAACCCCCATTTTTCACCCCTCAGAAGTGACTAACAATAACCAAAAGCTTCGGGGCACAACTAGACCCCAAATAGAGCCAAATTTCATATTATTTTTCGTATTCTACGTACCCCGACATTTAAACTATCAAATGGAGGTTAAATTTTTTTTTCTTGCTCAGAATACACCTAAAGTTGCAAATTTTTCGAAAACGCTGCAAATTATTGCGCACAGGTTTATTATTTTTCTATATAGATCACTCGTCTGCAAAGAACACGGCTTTGCCATTGTTACCACCAACCAACTTGAAGAAAACATCGATCGCATTTCGGTCAACTAACATTTGAACGGAGATTAGGCCTCTTTTGCGCTTCACACTCGTGTTTCTGATTTATCGTACATCGAACCCTTAAATTCTCGTAGGGAGCGAATGGTTTGTCCTACAGGGCTCCGCGTGGTCTCAAAAATTCTATACTATCTTAAATTTATGGAAAAACAATACCTTTATATCCAAATTTTTCGAGTTAGGGCGTTTTCAAAATTCTAAACCTTATTTTTGAACCCTTAGAAGTGACCTACATCAACCAAAATCTTCGGGGCACAACTAGACCCCAAATGGTGTCTACATACCAAATTTCATCAAAATCGGTCAGTGCTAAGTGTGGAAAGTGCCTCAACGGCGGATGGACGGAGAATTATTTATTCGATTTTCGGATTCTACGTACCTTGAAACGTAAACCAACAAATTTTGAAGGAGGGTTAAAATATTTTTTTCTTAGTCGATTCCAAATGTTCATTACCGTAAAACCGTCAAACTTTACCCCACCAGGGGTAACTTTACCCCAAAAAGTGAGAATCTTCTATTGTGACGTAAGCGTGGTAGAACTTAGATAAAAGTTAGCTATTCTGTTTTCGTTATTCTCCAAATCCTAGAGAATCGATGTGGCTTGCGATGGCGCCTTTATCCATGTTATCAGCTGTTTTCAGTCATAGTTTCCTGTTCAGCTGTTTTTGTCCGTTTTCTTGTGCTCCAAAATTTCTTCCATATCAGGTGTTTGGAGTGGATTTACCAGGCAAGCCCTCATCATATCACTTTCAATATCTTATTTTGAACAAAATACACTAATCATATTCTCAAAAAAGTGTTTTCTTAGTTATGCTTTTGTTTACCAAAAATTTGATGGTAACTTTACTCCAAAAACCGGGTATCTTTACTCCACTATAAAGGTTGGGATAAAGGTAGCCTCACTCATATTTTTCTTATTTAATCTCGAAAAATATTTGAGTTTTATAATTTTCGCAGTGTTGAATGTAAGGTTTCTAGTGTATCTCATGTTGCAGAAGTAAGAGATGGGGAGAAGAAATGAGAAAAAGCTTGGTACGCGCCCCTACCGAAACTTTACAACAATGATATGAACATAAACGTGCTTTGGTCTCATAAGTTGTGATTTACAATATTATTTACTCGTGGGTTAACTTTGAAATTTACCATTGCAATTCATTTGAAAGTTATCGAATGTGAAACAGACTTTTTCTGTGATTTTGTTAAGTCATTCGTTTATCGTTTATTGTCCTTCAATATTTCTTTACTTGTAGAAAGTTTTGCTCGATTACCTACATAAGTCTGTCTATACTGGAAGACTGAAAATGTGATCTCTCAACCAGAAATATTGCATTTCAAGCAAATTCGTTGAAATAAATGATGAATGAATGATCATTGGAATTTATATTTTTGTTAGGTATAACTTGTATTTTTCAAGCTAAAAAGTTCAATTTTTCAGAATATATTTTATAATAATATTATATATACTTGATATTATCAAGTATTTCTGGGGTAATGAATTCAATCCCGACTAGTAACATTGCACCACTGCCCGTTTCTGTAGCGATAACCGTGAGTTTTTCAGAGTGGAGTAAAGATAGACGCAGTCGTAGGTAACCTTACTCCAACATTTAAACAATTAAATAGGGGGTTACAATTATCTGATCAATGAGCTCGACCACTCAAAATGTTCAGGAAGCCCTGAAGATCAATTCACGTATTAAAAAAAATGAATTTAACCCATTTCGAGTGGGAGAAATTGTATTTGGAAATGTTTTGGAGTAAATCTTGGAGTAAAGTTTGACGGTTTTACGGTATTGAAAAGAATAAACCAAAATCAGTTAACATGGGCAATTTTACAAAGCTTCTGGGAGTCTAATAGGATTGATAGTAAAGGTGAGCCAAACTGACGATAGTTCCAAGTTACAACCAGAGAGACCCCCCCCCCCTTCCCTTCTCTCCTACATCTTAATAATATAAAACGCCAACCGTACGTACGTACGTATGCACGGAGGGGTCGTGGAAGTGGGGAGAGTCGGCGGAATCGGAGACGGGAGGAGTTGTGGGCGGGAGGAGTCGGAGTTGGGGGCGGGAGGAGTCGGAGTTGGGGGCGGGAGGAGTCGGGGGCGGGAGGAATTGAGGAGTTAGGGGCGGGAGGAATTGAGGAGTTAGGGGCGGGAGGAATTGAGGAGTTAGGGGCGGGAGGAGTCGGAGGAATCGTTTTTGCCTACTTTTAGTTGGCATTTCAGCTAGTGTGGCAATAATTGTGGAATCCTCATTATAGGCATAGCTTACGATCACTTATTATCGGTTGAAATTGTTGCAGATCCAAATTGAAATCGTTACCAGCATTCCTGACATCACGAGTGACGAGCAGTGTGCAGATGTGGCTCAAGAACTGATGTACGTTTGCAATACTAACCATTTTAAAACCCTTGGTATATCGAATTTTGTGTTTTGAAAAGAGCGAATTTTTGTTGAAGTTTCAACATTTGTAGTCCTGTATATCTAGTATTCCTCCAGAGTCATACCTATCACAGCAAAGCTTTATTTATGTTGAGTTGTTTTATGTAACAACTATACTGCCGTGCTAAGCCAGAAAGTCGTATCTTGACTTCACCCAACTTTCGGGAAAATGACCTAATAGGTTTCGTGGCGAAATAACTCTTTCACGGGATTATTTTTCCTCCTTTTACCACAAGTAAAGGTTTTTCCTTTAGGAAAATTAGTAGCCGAATCGATTTCTGGATTCAAAATTAAACACTTTTGAGTGTAAATTTTCAATAAACCATTATACGAATTTACGCTCTCCTAAACACGAAGTTACGACTATTCTGTTCTGAATACGAAACCACGAGACTTAGGAATCCTAAGCACATTTTAATTCCTGACACTTTGTAATTATCTTTAAATCAAGAAACTATTTCACCTTGATCATTTTGTCATCCTTCTTGGCTCAAAGTCAATGGTATTTCACATCTGTGTTCAGAGTAAGAAAAACAGCTGAATCAGTAAAAATTAACGTTTATTCGCGTGAAGTATAAAAGTAAAGTCACCACTAAATTCTGAGTTTTCAGAGGCAAAAAGTCGTAACATGCCGATTCAGAATGCAAGAAGTCGTATCGTCGAAATACTAAGGTTGATTCCCGTATCAGTGTCAAGATACGAGTTTTCTTCTTCTGAATCGCTCTGATACGACAAGTTTCTTAGCAGAATCAAGTATCACGCCTTAACGCGAAAATCGGAAGGCTTGTTTGAGGCATTTCTAGTAGAGGTAGGTACGACTCTAAAACTCCAAAAATGGATAGAAGTCGACCCCTAAAACCCCCGGGTACCAATAACTCAATTTGGTCAAATTTTCACGTTACGACTTTCTGGCTTAGCACGGCAGAGTAGGTCCTTTGTTTTGTATCGACCGTTGAATAATATAAGTAGTTGTGTACTTTTTCAAGTTCGGTCAAGGAAGACTTCACAACGTTTATTTCACCATTATCAAGGGAGAGATGTTGGTTTGACTGAGTGACGTGTGTAGAACAATCATACCTCTGGTCACGCCTCAACTCGGAGTTAACTTCAACACCATATTATCATGGCTGTGTGGATAAATCTGATGCAAAGCTTTCCAATGAGTGGTGAACGATTTTTGTGGGGTGGAAAATGAGGAAGTTAGTTTTCCCTAGGAACGATTAGTTGTACGTGAAAATCATCAGAAAATTTCCGCGTGACGCTCCCCTCGTTACAATGCCCGCGTGACGATTTTTCATTTATGTGCCATAGTAAAGACATAAAATGTCAAAAAAATAAATAAAAACCAGAAACAAAAATGAATGAATAATCAAAAAATTCCTCGTGATGGTGTGACTGATTTGACTTTTTCCAGTGACCTGATGAAAGAAGAGCCAAAACTGTCCGCCGCGATCATCACCGCGCTGTCGAATATCGGATTGGAAGGGGAAGTTTTGTATCAAGTTCAAATGAACTTGATAAAGTCGCTTCGAAATGCTCCAGTTGATCAGATTCCGGCCTTCGTTAAATTCATCATCAATGGAGTAGACCGGATACACATCGACGAGGTACACACATGAAGATAATAAGTTTGTATTATGGAAAGTTTGGAGGCGAAAGGGAGATTTAATTATTAGTAAAATATCAAATTAATCGGATCGGTTTATTCTCGTAAAACATCGCATACATGAGTGAACTTGAATGAGAGGGAAGGCGAGGTGTAAGAGGAAGGGAAGCTCACAGGCTTACCAACCATTACAAATAAATATCCTTGCTCTAGGGACCTACGGACATTACACCTCTCCCCCTTAAGTATGGAATAATAAAAATAGTAAATAATAAATAATGCATGTACTTCATATCCTAGTTAGGAAATTATACATCAGTAGATTATAAAAGAATTCTACAATTTTCTTCTTGTACATATTTCATAGGTATATGTTGAAAAATAAAACTCATTACATACTACTGATACAATTTAATCAGAAAATAATAAGAAAAGTAGTAATAAATCATTTAACCAATTCATCGATTAGTCTCTTGACTGGTTTGATTTTCCTACCAGCTCTGGTAGTAGTAAATGGTGTTTTTTCACACGACATTTCTTTCGACTGCGTCGGAATATTTTCCTGACTATCAAAACCTAAGAAAGGAGGACTCGAAGAAACAGATGACCGACGAGGAAAGTGCGAGTGTGTACCAGGCTCAGTATTGGGTGTGTTTTCCACGTGCTGGGCATCGTCAGCCAAGCAAATACGCTTTCGAAGCTGGTGAACATGCCTAATCCAGGTTAGCTCTTAATCCGGAATGAAAACTTTCATACGTCGAGGCCCTAAAATTTCTTCTATAATCCCTGGCACCCATCTGTCTCCCCCCATACGGAAATCACGAGCCCAAATGAGATCATTTTTGTAAAATGGTGGGGGCTCCCCACCACCATGATTTTGAATTTGAATTTCCTGCTGCTTCTGAACATGTGTCGAAGTCGCAGGCGGTCGCATTAGGTCAAGACAACTTCGTATACGACGACCTAGAAGAGCTTCCGCTGGAGATTTGCCCGTGGTTAGGTGTGGAGTGTTCCGATAGTCAAGCAAAAACCGCTGAATGACTAAATCGAGCGAATTATTTTGATCAACCTTCCCTAAAGCTGCGTGAATGGCACGTTTAATCAATCGGACGGCGTTTTCCGCTGCTCCATTTGTACGTGGACTGAAAACTGCTCCTGACTTGAAAATGATACCATTACGAGAAAGAAAAGTTTGAAATTCGTCGGAAACGAATGAGGGATAATTATCCGACACCAACATTTCTGGCAATCCAAAACGGGCGAAAAGCTCACGCAAAATTTTGATGGTTGTGGTTGCTGACATCGACTTAGTGGGAAATGCTTCCAACCACTTGGAGTGACTATCAACGACAACTAGCACATAGTGACCATGGATAGGCCCAAGATAGTCGATATGCAAACGAATCCAAAGAGCAGTAGGCCACTCTCAAGGAATCAGTTCAGATTTTGGCGGGTTATCTTTCATACGAGCGCAATTTTCGCAGCTCGTCACCAACTGTTCGATATCTCGGTCTATCTGGGGCCACCACACATAGGCTCTAGCTAATGCTTTACATTTTACTATACCCATATGCGATTCATGAATTTGGCGCAGAACTGCTGGTCGTAACTTTGCTGGTATCACCAAACGATACCCCCACAGTAACACATTTTTGTCGACGTGGAGTTCATTTTTATGGCGGAAATAGGGCAGCAAATCGTTTGACACAGAGTCTGGCCAACCAAATTTTGTAAAATTTATGGCTTTCATCAACGACGGGTCCTGTTTTGACATCTTTAGCACATCGTTAAATTTTACTGGTAAGTCATTATTGTCGAAAATATAATTAATGGTTAAATCTGGATCCAGTGCAACGAGAGACAGCGAACTGAAGGGGTCACTGAGGATATCGAGAAAAAGTGGACCTCAATCAGGGAAGCACTGAGGGAATCTGCTAAAAATGTGGTTGGGGAGGCGGAGCAAAGGCGGAATGAGGGCTGGTTTGACGACGAATGCAGAGAGGTTCTCAGAATAAGAAATGAAAACAGGCTGTCAATGATGCAAAATAGAACCAGGCAGAGTGCTGCGGTCTACAGGAGAAGCCGGCTTAGAGCCAAGAGGGTTGTCCGAAGAAGGAAGAGGGCGTTCCTGAGGCGGGAGGTGGAGAGAATCGAGGACTACCAGGAGGGGAACGAGATGAGAAATTTCTATGGTGCGGTCAAGAGGATGAACAGCGAATTTAAACAGAACTCTACGAGCTGCAAGGATAAGGCGGGTAATGTGATTGTGGACAGAGACTTGATGATGGATAGATGGGCTGAGCACTTCCGTGATCTACTTGCAGGAGAGCCGGAGCCCACTGGTGAGCAAGTGGAAGACGCAACAGAGCAGGCTGAGCATCCGGAGGAAGCTCCGACCCCACCCCCAACCATTACGGAGATCAAAGATGCGATCAGCCGACTTAAGAATAATAAAGCCCCTGGGGATGATTCCCTCGTTGCTGAGTTTTTCAAGCACGGAGGGGATGCACTACACAGCGAGCTCCATTCTCTTGTCCTCATGATTTGGGAAGCAGAGCAGATGCCGAAAGACTGGTCCTCAAGTGTCATATGCCCGATCTATAAGAAAGGAGACAAACTCCAATGTGAGAATTATAGAGGCATCTCGCTTCTGATCGTAGCATATAAAATATTTTCGAATATTCTGGTGGGGAGGCTTAACGTATATGCTGAACGCTTACTTGGTGATTACCAATGCGGATTTCGGCTGGGACGTGGGACCGCTGACCAGATATTTAATATGAGGCAAACCATGGAGAAGTGTTGGGAGTGCAACATTGGCCTCCATATGCTCTTTATAGACTTCCGCCAGGCCTTTGATCGGGTGAGCCGAAACGGATTGATGTTGGCCTTGCGTGAGCTTCAAATACCCCTCAAATTCAGACGACTGATACTGATGACACTCAATGGCAGCTGCGCCAAGGTGCTCTTCAATGGAGAGATGACTGGAGTCTTCCCTGTGGAGTCGGGGGTGCGGCAGGGTGATGCTCTCTCGACAACGCTCTTTAACCTCGCTTTGCATCATGTGATAAGAAAGATGAATGTGACAGGCAACATAACCCTCAAATCCAAGCAGATATGTGCCTATGCAGATGACATCTGTTTGGTTGCAAGGAATACCCAAGCTCTCGATGAGATGTTCGTTGAGATCAAGACCGAGGGAGAGAGAATGGGACTGGCCATCAACGTCGATAAGACGAAATATATGTACATGCCCCGGTATGGTGAGCCTGTGACAATGGATGACCTGGTTCTGCATGGTTGCACGTTTCAGAGGGTTCGGTCTTTTACGTACCTTGGTGCTGAGCTGAATAAGGATAACTTGGTCTTGGATGAAATAAAGAAGAGGATTATGGCAGGGAACCGCGCATACTTTGCGAATCTGAAGCTTTTCCGGTCTACCCTGCTATCAAGGACGACCAAGATGAGGCTTTACCGGACTCTGGTGCGCCCTATTGTAACGTATGGAGCTGAAACGTGGATATTAAGCTCAGCAGCCACGAATATGCTCCGCATTCTCGAGCGCAAGATTTTGCGCAAAATCTTTGGGCCAATTTGTGAAAATGGGGAATGGCGCATACGGACCAACCTTGAGCTGAAGCGATTATATCCGCACGAGGACATCGTCCAGTTCATCAAATCCAGGCGGATTGAGTGGCTTGGTCACGTGGAGCGCATGTCAGCGGACAGAATGCCCAACAAGCTACTACATGCGAGCATCATGGGAAAGAGACGATTAGGACGGCCAAGAACCAGATGGATCCAGGATGTGGAGGAGGATTTGCGACGTTTGGGCTCCAGGAACTGGAGACAGAAGGCGATGGACCGCACTGAATGGCGGAAGCTTGTGAAGGAAGCCAAGGCCCATCCCAGGGCTGTAGAGCTACGTAGTAAGTAAGTAAGTAAATCTGGATCCATTTCTGGAGTAGTCGACTCTGGTAAAGGCGCTATAGAAAGCCAGTCTGCTATATTTTTATTTGAGGAAACATGTTCCATGTCGTAGGTGTAATTAGATAAGAACTGAGCCCAACGTTGAAGGCGATTAGCTGCACACAATGGAATACCGCTTTTGGGACCAAAAATGGCTAACAACGGCTTGTGATCTGTGATCAGAGTCCAACTACGCCCCCATAGATAAATATGAAATTTATGGACGGAATGGATGATGGCCAACGCCTCGCGGTGTATCGCTGAATATCCTTTTTCGCTCGATGATAGGGAGCGACTGGTAAAAGCTACCGGTAATTCCCTACCACCGGGGTGAATTTGACTAAGTACCCAGCGACACCGACATTTGAACCATCCACCGTCAATCTCAATGGCAAATCTGGGTCATAGTGAGACAACGACCTGTGCTCTAGAACTAACTGTTGCATTTGTTTGAAAGCAAGATCACACTCTTTGTTCCAAGACCATGGTGCGTTTTTCTTTAGGAGACGGTATAATGGGTGTAAAGTTTTATTGACGTTAGGAAGAAATTTAGAAATGTAAGTTACAAAACCAAGATACGCCTGAAGAGTTTTTACGTCACGGGGTTTTTCAGCCTCCACAACGCAGCGTACCTTTTGATCAGTAATATGTAACCCATTAGCATCAATTTAAAACCCAAATATTCGACCGACTCCTGGCCAAACACACACTTATCCTCGGCAACTGTCAAACCAGAATCATCTAGTCTCGAAAAAACCATTTCGAGTTTGGTAATCAAATCTTCTAGATTTTTTCCTCCTATTAGAATATCATCCAACAGGATTGCAATAGAATCAATACCGGCCAAAACCGATTCTAGTTTCTTTTGAAATTTACTTGGACCCGAAGCAATACCAAATGGCAGACGTTTGAATTGAAAATTACCCTTATGCGTTGAAATTGTAGTATACGCACGACTCGATTTTTTCAATTTTAGTTGCTGATAAGCTCGAGAGAGATCCACTTTACCAAATATTTTAGACCCTTGAACTTGCTGGAATAAAACTTCTACAGTAGGTAGTGGATGTTGATCAACTTTCAAAAAAGGATTAATTGTTACTTTATAATCTCCACATAATCTAACTCCGCCTCCTTTTTTAAGTATAGGAACAATAGGAGTGCCATAAGGCGAATAATCCACAGGTTCAATAATATTTTCGTCTACTAAACGATCAATTTCAGTTTCCACTAATTGTTTCATTGAAAATGGCAAGGGTCGGGCGCGAACAAATTTTGGAACCGCCCCTTCGTTCAATTCGATTGAAACAGTGCCTTTGTTAAAACAACCTAGCTTATCTGAAAAAACCTTAGGAAATTTTCTTTTCATTTGTTTCAAAATTTCATCGTGATCAAATTTATTGTAAAAACATTCAACATGTGCCTCCTTTTTTGGCTGATTGAGTGAAAAACCTAATCTTTCAAACCATAATCTACCCAATAGGGGTGGACCATTAGCATCAACGACATACACAGGTAGTAATCCAAAATTTTGTCCGTTAAATTTGACAGGCAATTCAACAATACCAACTGGTTTCGACTTATTTTGAAAATATGACATAAATGTTTTATTAGACGTACATATCTCCATGTCGGAAAAATGTTTCATGTAGCTTGACAATGGTAAAATCGCCGCATTAGAACCAGTATCTATTTCAAAATTTATTGATACATTATTTATAATCAGATCAACAGTGTAAGGAGAAACCAATTTTGCCGGTTCAACAATCCTAAACAACGGTTCTACATTTTCAGAAATTAAATAATGCGATTTTGATGATTGATTTCGTTTTTTTTCCGCTATTTTTCTTGGACATTTCAAATTTTTGTTTTGAAGATTTATTAAAATTTTGATCACATACCTTTACGAGATGGTTACCTGAACATCGGTTACAAACTGCGTTTTTATGCCAGCAGGTAGAGTTTTTATGAGTATTTCCACAAATTCCACAGGCAGGTTGCTGGTCAGAAATAGTAGTTGAACCTCCAGAGCCAGATTTCTTCCAGGTTGGCCGTGTCCAGGAACGGGCAGTTGATGTTCGGAAAACAGTTTCTTGTTTCACCTCTTTTCCCAGCTCGTACTGATTTGCTGACGATTCCTTAGCTGAAGCTAGCTGTAGAGCTTTATCTAGACTGAGTTTTTCAGGATCCTCTTCAAATAATCTGTCCTTTACTGGGCCCTTTGGTAAACCCAGGATAAACTTGTCTAACACATGTTCGTCGAGGCTTTGAAATTTACAATTTCCGCTTAAATTACGGACTCTCGCTAACCAGTCTTGCAGAGATTCGCCGCGGTCTCGATTTGCGTTGAAAAATCGGTAACGAGCCGCAAAAAACTGATTCAGTAGGCTTGAAGTGCTCATCAAATAGTCCCACGAGGTAGTTGTAAGTCTTTGTTTCAGGAGCTACTGAAACGCAGAGGTTAGACACTAAACGATAAGCATCTTCTTCCAGGCTATTTAGGAATAACGCTTGTTTCTGTTCGAGGTCAGCAATTTTATTTGCTTTGAAAAAATTCTCCATGCGCGGTTTTGCCGTCACCCACGAATTTTTCGACGAAGAAAATGAATGTAGAGTGCCCACGAACGTCGTCATGGTCGGCACGGGATCTCCAGAACCAGACGCCAGTTTTCTCGACTTTTAAACTCGAATTTTCGGGGAAATCGCGGTCGAAACGTGAAAACTATGACTCACTTCCGCGAAACAATTATCCTCGTCGCCAGTGTAATGTTTGGAGGCGAAAGGGAGATTTAATTATTATGTAAAATATCAAATTAATCGGATCGGTTTATTCTCGTAAAACATCGCATACATGAGTGAACTTGAATGAGAGGGAAGGCGAGGTGTAAGAGGAAGGGAAGCTCACAGGCTTACCAA
>CM019177.2:71037139-71128603 GCA_009739505.2 Apolygus lucorum
AATAGTCTCTAATTCCATTTTCAGCATCTCGGAAAATGAATTCATAAGATTCTCATAAGCTATCGAGATTTCAACGATACTTTTGCCTTTAAATGAATACATATCTTAAGTGGCACCTCCTTTGAGACCATGGACGGCGGGTGGTTATGCACCCCAAAACTCCTATAAAACAAGAATAGTTTGCACGAATTCGCACGTAATGGAGGAATGGGCTTTTCCTTTATTATTTTCAATAATGAACCTTTGGAATCGACCAAGAAAAAAAAATTTAACACCCCTCAAAATTGTGCCGTACGCCGTACGCGGCACTTTCGCCACTTAGCATTGACCGATTTTGATGAAATTTGGTATGTAGGCTCCATCTGGGGTCTAGTTGTGCCCCGAAGATTTTGTTTGATGTAGGTCATTCTAAGGATTCCAAAATGAATTTTGAAATTTTTGAAAAACTCTCTAACTCAACAAATTTTGATAAAGTTATTGTTTTTCCTTCAATTAAGATTCTATAGAATTTTTCGAGACCACGCGAGCTCTGTAGGACAAACCGTTCGCTCCCTACGAGAATTTAAGGGTTTTACGTACGATAAATTAGAAACACGATGTGGATTTAGGACCTAGGTAACTACCTAGGTACCTTGGTAGATAGAAGTATTCCTACCTATCTACCCTTTCTAGTTGCATATTCCACTATTCTGCCTAATTATCCATTAGAAAATGAACATACCTTATGGATAATTAAAAAATTGCTCATTTCGTAAATCATGCACTCTCTAAGAGAGTTGGGATGAAGTGATGATAACTGGTACTGCAAGATGACGGTTACTGGTGAACGTATAACCCAGTTATCTGCACCCTGGATCTTGTTATCGTCACCTCCTGACGAATACTGGATCCAATTGTTATTATGGAAAAATTCGAACAACTTCTTGTTCCCCTTGACAAGAAGATTCCGATAGAACTAAGACTGAAACGATGACTCAAACCCAGTAATCGTCACATGTGACGATAACTGGATAACCATCATTTCATGACACCAGTTATCGTCATCCCATATCAATTAAACTAATCTCTATAGAGCTCGAACAACGCTCGAATTCAAGCTTTAGACTATAATATAGTTTTTATTATAATAGTTTTTATATTATAAAAACTATTCAAATAAAAAGAAATGAGAAAATCGCTACTTGGGTAGGTAAAAAATGCTAGAAACTACAATTACCTCTGAGTAACACCCGACAATGGAGAGCTGGTTTCGGGTACTGGTGATGATTTCTTTTATCACCAACAGAACCGTTACAATACTGACTTGATTTTGGAGGGATCGGAAGCCTACAACCTCCTCTTTCAAATGGCGACAGATTCAAATCCCTAGGTGGCGCCAAACTCTTATTATATTGAAATGAAATATGAAGTGACGAACACTGGTTCCATATTTGCGCCTGACGATAATTGGTGACTCTACCCTAATCGGGGTAGTGTATATTATGGTAAATCATTCAAGGTGACGAAAACGGAACAATGCTTATTGCGATAAAGTTGATCAGAAACACCAACATTGTTGAGAATTCTCATTTATGCCCATTTTCAAGATTATGTGCGACGGCATCAGGTCACTAAGAAGAACACTGTAACTAACTCACAAGTAGGTACTACTTTAGACATTTGACAAACTTGATCATTTACTCTCTTATTGTGGGACGGACTAAAGTCTTGCTGTGGGACTTACTAAAAACCAATCCAACTACAAAGCAATGAATCTGATGACTATACGGGGTTCCAATGCCTCAGAGACGAGTTCACTTCTATTTCGGTTTTCTAAGCCTACCTCTGCACGCTCCACAAGCTCGACCTTGAACGCGGAAATGGGTCTCTCGGATGTTTACCGATACCTATCGGCACCAGGGAGGATCTGCTATTTCAATTAACTGACCAACCCCCCGGAGGGCAGATGCAACGATACCAGAAAATGATTCAAATAGAACATGACAAGGCTGAAGTAGGAAATACCAATAATAGCTCGGGAAGTTTACTCGGTGATTGTACGGAACACGCAGGACGGATTTCCTGCCGCTCTGTCAGTTCGTGGGGGCGGGGGATTAGAGACGTCTTTCCCACAGATGAAACTCAGTCGCAACTTGCTGGCACTTTTCATCTCATCAGATAAGAGCAGAATTGGAGTTTATCTCCCGGTTATCAATTGCTCAACAACAAGTCGACAAATTGTCGAAAAAGGATGAAAAAAGAACATGAATAAGTTTGAAGAATTTATAAAGGATTCGCGATCTAGAACATGGTTTTCACTTTTCAAGGTTAAGATGATGATTTCGGTTAATTGTGTAGATGGTTTCCTATGAAAATCATCACCCCCGGACTGATAGTAGCCGCAGCGCATGCGCAGTCGTGTATTTCCTTATTACAGCCATAACCATCTACATTTCCCATCTGATTCGATGACATTTTTCAGGGATTGTGTGGGTTGGTGTGTGTAGATGTGTCCCTATGAAAATCATTGGCCCTCAGATTGACAGTCGTCACTGCGCATACGCAAACGTGTATTTCCTGTTACAGCCATAACTTCTACATTTTCCAGCAATATTCAAAGATTGTTCCGGTTGACGTGTGGATGGTTCTCCTACGAGGGTGGTGGAAGGAACTTAGTGATTGATGTTTTGAGATTAACTACAATGCATCGGATAACACAGATTACAAAATTTAGGGGTGGTCTGGCTGCCTCGTTCTTTCACCACTTTTCTTATGGTATTGATGCGCTGAATCCGAATCTGACGTCAGTTTTGCTTCCTCACTACCGAAGGTAGGGAAGCTTTGTATTCGTGAAAGAAGTGAAAAAAATAAATGTCCTCCAAATCAAAATTTCCACTTGCTTTTTTGCGTTTTAGAGCTTCCGAACAATTTTGGTTCCGTGTCTGTCTGTCGTCGGTCTGTCTGTGGTCAATCCTTGTCCGGGCAAAACTATACTATCCTGTGGTCTGATTTTGATGAAATTTTCAGGGATTGTGCGGGTTAGGTCCTAGACGGTCCCCTATCAATTTCAGCACCTCGACCAATAGGAGCGAGTGCGCATGCGCAAACGTGAATTTCCTGGAACCTCGGTTTCTAATGAACCGATTTTGCTCAAATTTGGAGGTTAGTTAGGGACTAACTTCTAAGAGACACCCTATAAGTTTCAATCAAATTGGTCAAGCAATAGCCGCTGCGCATGCGCGAACTTTAAATTTATTGTACAACCAAAACTCCGCAACTATTCAACCAATTTCGATGAAATTTTCAGGGAATTGTGTGGGTTAGGTCCTAGACGGTGGACCGCTAATATTTTGGTATTCAATAACTCTTTGAATCATAATTTTTTCGCCAACTGATTCTATACGTCCATGTTAAAATGAGTGAGGAAGCTATACGGCCCACCCAACTTGGCAGACGTTTTTTTGTTTACGTCGGATTTTCAAGATATAGCTAGTTTTTAAGATTTTCTAGTTCTCACTTTTCTTCATTTTGTTTCCTCGCTACCGAAGGTAGGGAAGCTTTGTATTCGTGAAAGAATTGAAAAAAAAAATGTCCTCCAAAATAAAATTTCCACTTGCTTTTTGCGTTTTAGAGCTTCCCGAACAATTTTGGTTCCGTGTCTGTCTGTGGTTAATCCTTGTCCCGGGCAAACTATACTATCCTGTGGTCCGATTTTGATGAAATTTTCAGGGATTGTGCGGGTTAGGTCCTAGACGGTCCCCTATCAATTTCAGCACCTTCGGACCAATAGGAGCGAGTGCGCATGCGCAAACATGAATTTCCTGGAACTCGGTTTCTCGGTTTCTAATGAACCGATTTTGCTCAAATTTGGGAGGTTAGTTAGGGACTAACTTCTAAGAGACACCCTATAAGTTTCAATCAAATTGGTCAAGCAATAGCCGCTGCGCATGCGCGAACTTTAAATTTATTGTTACAACCAAAACTCTGCAACTATTCAACCAATTTCGATGAAATTTTCAGGGATTGTGTGGGTTAGGTCCTTGACGGTGGACCGCTAAATAAAATTCTACGTTGAAAATACAAATACAATACAAATACAAATTTTTTCGCCAACTGATTCTATACGTCCATGTTACAATGAGTGAGGAAGCTATACTGCCCACCCAACTTGGCTGACGTTTTTTTAGTGAGCACTCATCTTGCTCAAATCTCCTCAAAAAGTACTCAGACTTATAGGAAATTTCATGTAGAATCCGAATATGTACTTAGTTTTAAGTTTTGTTTTGTTAAGTACATATTCGGATTCTACATGAAATTTCCTTTAAGTCTGAGTACTTTTTGAGGAGATTTGAGCAAGATGAGTGCTCACTAAAAATGAAGAAAAGTGAGAACTAGAAAAATCTTAAAACTGGCTATATCTTGAAAATCCGACGTAAGCAAAAAAAACGTCTGCCAAGTTGGGTGGGCAGTATAGCTTCCTCACTCATTGTAACATGGACGTATAGAATCAGTTGGCGAAAACTCTGCGCTGCGCGCCTCGGCGGGGGCTTCGCCCACTGCACCCCCGGATGATTTCCGCTTAGAGCCTAATGGCTAAAATGTGACATACCTTGAAAAGGTTTTGCTCCCTCTCCCTCTTTATCTTTCTTCCACTGTAATATTTAAGCTCACTCAGCTGATCAGTGACCACTCAGGCACCTTCAGCATTCTCCATTGACCCGCCCTCTCAAATTTCAGGTTCCTGCGTTCAACAGGAGAGGAAATGGCCTTGGAGCTCACTCAGCTGATCAGTGATCACTCAGGCGCCTTAAGCATTCTCCATTGACCCGCCCTCTCAAATTTCAGGTTCCTGCGTTCAACAGGAGAGGAAATGGCCCTTGGAGCTCACTCAGCTGATCAGTGACCACTCAGGCACCTTCAGCATTCTCCATTGACCCTGCTTCTCAAATTTCAGCTTCCTGCGTTCAACAGGAGAGAAAATGGCCTTGGAGCTCACTCAGCTGATCAGTGATCACTCAGGCGCCTTCAGCATTCTCCATTGACCCGCCCCCTCTCAAATTTCAGGTTCCTGCGTTCAACAGGAGAGGAAATGGCCTTGGAGCTCACTCAGCTGATCAGTGACCACTCAGGCACCTTCAGCATTCTCCATTGACCCTGCCTCTCAAATTTCAGCTTCCTGCGTTCAACAGGAGAGAAAATGGCCTTGGAGCTCACTCAGCTGATCAGTGATCACTCAGGCGCCTTCAGCATTCTCCATTGACCCGCCCTCTCAAATTTCAGGTTCCTGCGTTCAACAGGAGAGGAAATGGCCTTGGAGCTCACTCAGCTGATCAGTGACTACTCAGGCACCTTCAGCATTCTCCATTGACCCTGCCTCTCAAATTTCAGCTTCCTGCGTTCAACAGGAGAGAAAATGGCCTTGGAGCTCACTCAGCTGATCACTCAGGCGCCTTCAGCATTCTCCATTGCATGCGCAGCGGCTATTGCTTGACCAATTTGATTGAAACTTATAGGGTGTCTCTTAGAAGTTAGTCCCTAACTAACTTCCAAATTTGAGCAAAATCGGTTCATTAGAAACCAAGAAACCGAGGTTCCAGGAAATTCACGTTTGCGCATGCGCACTCGCTCCTATTGGTCCGAAGGTGCTGAAATTTATAGGGGACCGTCTAGGACCTAACCCGCACAATCCCTGAAAATTTCATCAAAATCGGACCACAGGTTAGTATAGTTTTGCCCGGGACAGGGATTGACCACAGACAGACAGACCAGACCGACAGACCGACAGACAGACAGACAGACAGACACGGAACCAAAATTGTTCGGGAAGCTCTAAAACGCAAAAAGCAAGTGGAAATTTTGATTTGGAGGACATTTTTTTTTTTCACTTCTTTCACGAATACAAAGCTTCCCTACCTTCGGTAGTGAGGAAGCAAAACTGACGTCAGATTCGGATTCAGCGCACCAAATACCATAAGAAAAGTGGTGAAAGAACGAGGCAGCCAGACCACCCCTAAATTTTGTAATCTTGTGTTATCTATACAATCGGGTATGGATACGAAGAAGCCGTGTTCCACACCCACTTAGCAGACGTTTTGCTTCCTCACTACCGAAGGTAGGGAAGCTTTGTATTCGTGAAAGAAGTGAAAAAAATAAATGTCCTCCAAAATCAAAATTTCCACTTGCTTTTTGCGTTTTAGAGCTTTCCGAACAATTTTGGTTCCGTGTCTGTCTGTCTGTCGGTCTGTCTGTCTGTCTGTGGTCAATCCTTGTCCCGGGCAAAACTATACTATCCTGTGGTCTGATTTGATGAAATTTTCAGGGATTGTGCGGGTTAGGTCCTAGACGGTCCCCTATCAATTTCAGCACCTTCGGACCAATAGGAGCGAGTGCGCATGCGCAAACGTGAATTTCCTGGAACCCTCGGTTTCTAATGAACCGATTTTGCCTCAAATTTGGAGGTTAGTTAGGGACTAACAGTTCGGTTCTAGTTCTCACGGTGTCAACAGCTAATGCCAAACGCTCCGTGTTAATTTGACGAATTACCTCGGGTTATTTCCCTAAGTTTTAACTCAAAGTGGTACTCAACGAATCTGTTTTGTCCCGGGAACGATAATTTCGGCATGAAATTGAGGGTCGTGCCCTTCTAAGGGCGTTATTACGCAATTTGGGTGCCGTCCGGAGTGCACGAGGTGTTGGTCATTCACCTGCGTTCGACTCACCGCGGTTTCTGCTGACTGCGCAGTCTTCGCGAGGCCCCGCCGAGGGCCCCTCGAAAATATCATCGAGAGGTAAAAAACGCTTTTTTTTCTCTCTCTTTGTTCGGTTTATCAACATTTCTTAAATAATGGCTAAAAGAGGATTCCATCTTCCCGGGCATAGGTACTTAGGCCCAAATGGACCCATTAATAATGGCTCACCAGTCGACTACGACGACCGAATTGCCGAGGAGCATGATATTGCCTACCATACGGCAACTACAGCTCAAGAGATCCGTACAGCGGATCAGGCCGCTATAATGGCATTTTCGGCGGATGCCATTGCCAATAACAACTGGCACTCAGCTGTAGGGGCTGTAGGGATCGGCACTAAATATGCCGTCGAGTCCCTGACTGGAGTAATTTACCCTCAGAGGGTATCTGACTACTTTCCTGATAGGGACCCCCACGAGCCTCGTGAGCCGATAATAAGGGAGTTAGTAACCCTACAAGACGAAATAGTACCGTGCGCATGACGCACCATAGTCAGGTGGCACCTGAAGTGTACCGTGAGTACATAGACGAACGCAACCGAGGTGCAAAAGAACAACACCAGCGCTCGGTTGCAGTAGTTACAAATGCATTTTGTGATGTCATTGGTAGAAAGATACCAAATGACAAATATCAAAATGTTAGATTAGAAGAAATGGAGGAAAGAAAAGGATGGACCCAGGCCAACTGGAAAAGCCATATTCATTCTCCGACGACAATGAAAACTGACGAACTTGGGCCATCAGACCCTGGGTTCCTTACGAAACCTAAGGAGAGATCGAGGTGGGTACCATCAAGTTACATGAATTCGCCGATACCAAGCGCACCTAGAGTGTGCCAAGAGCCTGTTGGCTGCGAAGAGGGGTGTTTTTTCAGACGAGACTCTGCCCCCTTACAGCCCAGGGGGGACCCACACCCCACTCAGGATGCGAGGAGGGATGGCTGATGACATCCTATCACGAGCAGAGGAGCAATACGCGGGGACAACTAGATCCCCAGTTGACACAGGCGATTCAGACGCTGCTCTGGATCTCCTTGAAATGTGGGACGCAGCATCTACCAGCTTCCTCAGGTTGTGCAGAGATATGAAATTGGGCCAGGAAAAAGGACTGGAAGCATTAAAACCAGTAGGGGAGGTTGTTTCGGCTGTTCTAAGAAGAGTTGTACACATGGACCTGAAGATTAAGACCCTGGAGGGCCGTGAGGCGTCCAGAAGCGACGTGGTGGACAAACAAAATCAGGATCTGACGCAAGTACTGCGTCAGATTGCAGCTGCAATTCAGACTGGTGCTCTGAATGCAACTCAACCAACGACGAACGCCACTGAAGCATCAACTTCAGCAGCATCAAGGGGCATACCTGATACCCAGAGATCAAAAACGCCTCAGCCTCAGCCACGAACCTATGCCTCAGCTGCAAAGACAAAGCCACAGCCTAGACACTTTGTTGTCGTTCAGCCAACTGACGACAACACTACATTGGAGTCGGCAGAAGATGTCGAAAAAGCATTAGCTGAGAAGGTTGATCCCAAATCTAAGGGATGGCAGCTGGTCAATCTTAGAAAGGGGAGGAACAAAAGAGTTATACTCGAGGCTGCTAACATTCAAGAAGCCAGAAAAATAATGGCAGATACGGGCGCAGGGGGTGCTGGCCTAAAAATGGAGCTAATGCCCAAGAAAAGACCTACTCTAATTATCTCGGGTATCAGGGAGGTTTCATTGAACGCTGAACAACTCCAAGCGGCAGTCCGGGAACAAAATTTCCCCAATGTTATCCTTGATCGATTCAAGGCCAATTTTAACCCGAAGAGGATAGTAAGACGTGGTGAGGGGCGTCCTGTAAGTTGGGAAGTAGAGGTCGAGACTGAGCTCTACAAATCAATCATGAAAGACCCTAAGCTGTACGTAGGGTGGTGTAGATGCCCAGTAACACCATATGTACCAGTTCTAAGATGCTACAGATGCACCAGAGTGGGTCATCGCTCGCAAGATTGTACAGTATGCCAGCCTGGCGAAGAATGTTGCAAACGCTGTGGTGAGAAAGGACATAAGGTCGCTGCCTGCATCAAACCACATCCAGAAATTGAATGCATGTCCTGTAAGGCGGCTAAAAAACCAGCGAAGCATATAACAGGTGATTCCCGATGTACAGTGTACATCAAGGCGAAAGAGGCGGCAATTCAAATAACCGACTATGGCCAGTAGAGCACAGGAACACCAATGCACCCACTGCGGAAGAACTTTTCATTCACGTATAGGGCTGTCAAAACATACTAGATCAGCTCATCCTGAGGAGTATGCTTTTGACGAAATTGGCCCAAAACGATGCAAATACTGGTCACATGAAGAAATGACCATCATGGCAACTGTTGAACTTGAATTAGAAGGTACCATACCGGGTGCCCAAATGAATAGAGCTCTTGCCTCCAAAATGGTTGGTAGAACACATAAATCTGTAGAAGCGGTACGAGCAAGGCCTCACTATCAGAATGTATTGGAGCAGATACGCCTAGATGCTACACAAACACCCCGAAGAACGACAGAAGAACTAGATGGAAGCTACGAGATCTCCCATCAACAGCTTGATGAAGCTATTCTTGCAGGGATTCCCATAGCTCAGCGTGCATCAGAACAGGATGAAGGCCACCAATTGTTGATAAGTGGTGCAAGAGCAGTGGTCCAGGATCTTGACCCCCAAAATGACCTTCTTCTGTGGATATCCCATATCATTGGTATAACCCCACGACCACCCAGGGACCATATAATCAACAATGATACCACACAAGAAACCAGGAGAGATAAATTCTCAAGGTTTAGGAGGTTATGGGATTCTGATAGAGCTGCAATAGCGGAGGACATCCTTGGTAATGGAAGAGCCCAAATGCGTCACACAGGCCAGCAATTGAGGCAATACTGGGCAAGACAGTGGTCAGCTCCATCCAGCGAATGGACAGCAGAGGAAGTCCGTCATCCCCAAGATCAGCTGATGGACCACATATGGATGCCAATAACGGAGGACGAAATCCGGGTATCGGAACCAACCAGGACTGCCTGTGGTCCTGATGGACTACTGGCAGAGGTTTGGAGGATGGTTCCCCACAGCCTTAGGAAGTTGTTTTTCAACACGATTTTGCGCCGGGGATCTATGCCGTCTACCCTCTTACAAGCTCGAACTACTATGATTCCAAAGAAAAACATGCCAGAAACAGAGGCAGACTACCGCCCAATCACAGGCCCATCAGTAGTAGTACGCCAATTTCACAAGATCATTGGAAAGCGTTTGGAATCCTCAGTTACTCATGTTGAGCAACAAAAAGGTCTCCGCAGAGGCGTTGATGGACTAGCACTGAATGTATTGGCACTCAATAAATTGTTGGTTGAAGCTAACAGGAAAAAAAGAGAGCTTCACATTGCAGTTCTCGATGTTGAGAAAGCATTTGATAGAGTATCTCATTTTGCTATAATGAACATCATGAAGGGGAGACAGTGGCCCAAACAGCTGGTACAGTATATTGAATCAATTTACCAAAATGGGTCTACACGAATTGGGGCAGGCCCATGGATGTATAATGCAAGGGGCATTAGACAGGGTGACCCCCTGTCCTCAACCCTCTTCAATGCAGTTATGGATCACGTCCTGCTAGCACTCCCTAATAGGGTTGGATACATCCACGCAGGGCAGCGTTGGTCTTCCCTGGCTTTTGCGGATGATGTTGTACTGATTGCCACATCTAGAGCTGGGATAGTGGCTCAGATTGTGGCATTCAATAATGCCTTGAAGTCGGTGGGACTGAATCTCAACCTCAGAAAATCCATCTATCTGCCTTTGATGCCAAGAGGGCATCGACTCGTGGTCCCAGCTGAAAGGCCTTCCATTGATGTTGATGGCCAGTGCCTGAGGGCAGCACCACACAATGTTCGATGGATATACCTGGGAGTATCCTTTGGTACCCAGGGTATATGTCGTAACATGCCAATTAAAATGACTACAATCCTTGAGAAAATTGACAGGGCACCACTGAAGCCTCTGCAGAAATTAGTAATGTTGCGAGACCACGGCATACCCTCACTAACTCACCAACTAGTGCTGGGAAGTACCACGCTCTTAACTCTAAAACAGATGGATATATCTGTAAGGAGATATGTGAGAAAATGGTTGCGCCTGCCATTTGACTCTGCTAATGCCTACATCCATGGACCAGTGGGTGATGGTGGTCTTGGAGTAATGGAACTACTCAGTCAAATACCAACCATAAGAGCTAATAGGGTAGGGGCGGCAAACACACAACTCTTTGAAGGAGGAACGAGTCTCCAACAACAAAATGGGACATCAAGAATCGACCGTCGAATTGCCAGGGCACAACGTCTCCATCAAATTACGGATGGAGCTGAACTGGTAAAATCACGCGATAACGGAGCTAGCACGGCATGGATCAGGAACCCTTCAGCGAAACTATGGGGATGGAGGTCATTGGGTATGGTGAAAGTACATTCTGGTTCTCTACCAACAGGAGTGAGGAGGACAAGAGGCAGGCGTACCGGCAGCAGCCATCTATGCCGAATGGGATGTCAAACACCCGAAACAGCCTCGCATGTGCTCCAGATTTGCCCAGCCATGGTAAGACCCAGGTGTGCCCGTCACAATTCTGCCCTGAACCTACTGGAAGCCTACGCTCGCCGTAAAGGATGGCCAGTATGGCTAGAGCCACACTTTAACCTGGAACAGCGAGGTTATCGTCCAGACCTCTTGGTGGTAACACCAAGAGGAGCCTTCATTATTGATGTCTCAGTGGTCTCTGGCTCCGGCCAGAGATCACTCGCAGACATCAATGCTTCCAAAATTCGAAAATATGAAGTTGACGCATTACTAGATGCTGCAGCAGCACTTGCAAACATTCAGCGAAACCAACTAAAGGTGATTGGAGCAACGATCACCTGGAGAGGGATATGGCATGGCAAGTCAGCGAAGGATCTGATTCGGGCTGGTTACCCACTGTTTATCCTGGAGTGGATGACCACCCGAGTCCTAACAGGAGGATCATTCATCTGGTCTAAATTCAGGGCTACGGCCACACGACGGCGTGCCACGGCTCGAGCAAGTGGGCTCCGTGGGACTTGGAGCTGAACTCGAACCCCATTGGGAGGAGAAGTGTCGACTGATGGCATAGCCAGAAGAGGCACAATCCTCCCTCCATCATTTGTGGGATAAGGTGATTCTACCTTGTCCCTCACCCCAATGTCCGAGGTCGGATCTCGGACCCTGATACCAAGCAGCCAGATGGACATGACTGCTGAGTGCTGAAAGTGCTGATACGATACTGTGATGTAAATATTTATGTACAATACCATCAATTGTAGCGGTGAAGTATTTTTTCCAAATATAAATTGTTAATGAAAGAAGTGAAAAAAATAAATGTCCTCCAAAATCAAAATTTCCACTTGCTTTTTGCGTTTTAGAGCTTTCCGAACAATTTTGGTTCCGTGTCTGTCTGTCTGTCGGTCTGTCTGTCTGTCTGTGGTCAATCCTTGTCCCGGGCAAAACTATACTATCCTGTGGTCTGATTTTGATGAAATTTTCAGGGATTGTGCGGGTTAGGTCCTAGACGGTCCCCTATCAATTTCAGCACCTTCGGACCAATAGGAGCGAGTGCGCATGCGCAAACGTGAATTTCCTGGAACCTCGGTTTCTAATGAACCGATTTTGCTCAAATTTGGAGGTTAGTTAGGGACTAACTTCTAAGAGACACCCTATAAGTTTCAATCAAATTGGTCAAGCAATAGCCGCTGCGCATGCGCGAACTTTAAATTTATTGTTACAACCAAAACTCCGCAACTATTCAACCAATTTCGATGAAATTTTCAGGGATTGTGTGGGTTAGGTCCTAGACGGTGGACCGCTAATATTTTGGTATTCAATAACTCTTTGAATCATAATTTTTTCGCCAACTGATTCTATACGTCCATGTTAAAATGAGTGAGGAAGCTATACTGCCCACCCAACTTGGCAGACGTTTTTTTCTTTAGTTTAGGAAGAACAACATAGAAAATTTTTGCAACCCAGAGGAGGTTGATCAATTTATTCGAGGAATCAATAGTTTTTCAATACGAATGTGTAAAAAAAAGTGTTTTCTGCTAGACATCATTAATTCATTATAAATTGTCTTTTATAATGAGTCCCTTTTACTCACATCATGTACACCATCTGCTACCAAATTGATGAAATTAATATCTCGTGGGGTTCCCAGGTTCTCGTAGACGGCCGGAAACCAATAAGAGTGATCTTAATTCATTCCTATTCAGACTAGATTCTAGAAAAAGCATGGCCAGCAACAAGATTAAATGCGAACGTGAAATTCATGAAATGCACGTACAGAATCATCTAACAGGAACGGGGAATGAACGACTACCACCCGAAACAACGGATGGTTCTAAAAAGTCGTCAATGGGCGATAAAAACGTCACGCCAACTTTTATTAACAGGCTTTTCAATGTAACCATTGTCTCGACTGTAGAAGGGGTTTTCCTGTAGCTATCTACGATTGGTGAAATGGTGGTCGAATGGGGTAGCCAAGAAAAAGGTCCCATTCGTGCAGCATGAGTGAATAAGACAATTCTTCAAAAAATGTATTCCGGGACTACCAAGGTAGCTGAAGCAATGTTTTTACTTTTCAAGGTTTAAAAAAAATGTTCTCCAAAAAGAGAATTTCCTCTCACAAATTTTGGTTTCGTGTCTGTATGTCTGCTTGTAACGGGCATAACTATAAGTTAACGCCCGATTTTGATGATATTTTCAGGAATTTTCTAGGATTGGCGGGTAGATGGTCCCCAAGGAAAATCATCGCTCCCGGATTGATAGTGGCCACTGCACACGCGCAAACGTAAAACCCCCTAACAGGCTTAAGTTCTATATTTCCATCTGAATTCAATGAAATTGTCAGAATGCGAGTTAGGATGTAGACGTTTCAGTATGAAATTCATTGTGATCGAATAATTGGTGCACACTGCACATGCGCAAACGTAAAATCCTTGTAACAGCCTTAACGCCTGCACTTACTGCTGTTTTCCTAATCGAATTTGGAGGGTGGTGGTAGGCATTAGAAAACTGATGTTTGAGATTATCTACTATTAATTGGATCTATACAATCGGGTTGTGGATACGAGGAAGGGCTGTGCCACGCCCACTCAGCAGAAGTTTTTTGAAATATTTTCAGTTATTGCTTCCTCAGATGATGCTCAAATTTGGAGGTTCGAATCCAATCATTAGAAGCCACTGTAGACATGGTCTTATTGATTGTCATTTCAGAAAACCACCAAAATAATCGTTAAAATCGAGATTGTGAAATTCATCAGTGATTCTCTTCAATAACATTAATATAATTAAGAAGTTTTACGCATAATAATCCTTTACATCTATGTATTCCAATTGAGGAAGCTATACTTTCCACCCATCTTGCGGCACGAATACGAAGCATCCTTAAAATCAATATGGGGGAAGCAAAAATCGACATATAGCACCAGTTTTGGAACCTAAAATAAAATATTGGCTTAAAATATTGGCTTTTTCTGTTCGTGGTAGCATTCAATATGATAGCTATGATTTTGTTTACTCGTATCGCGTTGCATTTCTTCTGCAAATCACGTAGGTATTCCCGTCGTTTCTCGACTTGTTATGAATGCCCCCGTTTTATTGCTTCCGAGTCTACCAAGGTAGCGGAAGCTTTGTTTTCACTTTTCAAGGACGAAAAAAAAACGTCTGCCAAGTTGGGTGGGCAGTATAGCTTCCTCACTCATTGTAACATGGACGTATAGAATCAGTTGGCGAAAACTCTGCGCTGCGCGCCTCGGCGGGGGCTTCGCCCACTGCACCCCCGGATGATTTCCGCTTAGAGCCTAATGGCTAAAATGTGACATACCTTGAAAAGGTTTTGCTCCCTCTCCCTCTTTATCTTTCTTCCACTGTAATATTTAAGCTCACTCAGCTGATCAGTGACCACTCAGGCACCTTCAGCATTCTCCATTGACCCGCCCTCTCAAATTTCAGGTTCCTGCGTTCAACAGGAGAGGAAATGGCCTTGGAGCTCACTCAGCTGATCAGTGATCACTCAGGCGCCTTAAGCATTCTCCATTGACCCGCCCTCTCAAATTTCAGGTTCCTGCGTTCAACAGGAGAGGAAATGGCCTTGGAGCTCACTCAGCTGATCAGTGACCACTCAGGCACCTTCAGCATTCTCCATTGACCCTGCTTCTCAAATTTCAGCTTCCTGCGTTCAACAGGAGAGAAAATGGCCTTGGAGCTCACTCAGCTGATCAGTGATCACTCAGGCGCCTTCAGCATTCTCCATTGAACCGCCCTCTCAAATTTCAGGTTCCTGCGTTCAACAGGAGAGGAAATGGCCTTGGAGCTCACTCAGCTGATCAGTGACCACTCAGGCACCTTCAGCATTCTCCATTGACCCTGCCTCTCAAATTTCAGCTTCCTGCGTTCAACAGGAGAGAAAATGGCCTTGGAGCTCACTCAGCTGATCAGTGATCACTCAGGCGCCTTCAGCATTCTCCATTGCATGCGCAGCGGCTATTGCTTGACCAATTTGATTGAAACTTATAGGGTGTCTCTTAGAAGTTAGTCCCTAACTAACCTCCAAATTTGAGCAAAATTGGTTCATTAGAAACCAAGAAACCGAGGTTCCAGGAAATTCACGTTTGCGCATGCGCACTCGCTCCTATTGGTCCGAAGGTGCTGAAATTTATAGGGGACCGTCTAGGACCTAACCCGCACAATCCCTGAAAATTTCATCAAAATCGGACCACAGGTTAGTATAGTTTTGCCCGGGACAAGGATTGACCACAGACAGACAGACAGACCGACAGACAGACAGACACGGAACCAAAATTGTTCGGGAAGCTCTAAAACGCAAAAAGCAAGTAGAAATTTTGATTTTGGAGGACATTTTTTTTTTTTCACTTCTTTCACGAATACAAAGCTTCCCTACCTTCGGTAGTGAGGAAGCAAAAGTTCTCCAAAATCAAAATTTTCACTCGCGTTTTGCGTTTTAGACCTTTCTGAACAATTTTGGTTCCGTGTCTGTGTGTGTGTCCGTCTGTTATGAAATCATTATAACGCGCATAACTATACGAAGTTATTGTCCGATTTCTATGAAATTTTCAGAGATTGTGCGGGTTGGTGTGTAGACGGTCCCCTATGGAAATCATCATCCTTGGACTGATAGAAGCGACTGCGCATGCGCAAACGTGAATTCCTTGTAACGGCCATAACTTCTACATTTTTCATCCGATTTCAATGAAATTTTCAGGGATGTTACAGATTAGTATTTAGATGGTCCCCTATGAAAATCATCACCTTCGGACTCATAGTAGCCACTGCGCATGCGCATACGTAAAATGCTCGGAACAGCCATAACATTTACATTTTTCATCCGAATTTGATGAAATTTTCTAGGATTGTCCAGATTAGCGTGTAGATGGTCCTCTATGAGGGTAGTGAAAGGTACTTAGAGATTGGTGCTTTGAGATTAACTACTATGCATCGGACCATCTATATAATCGGGTTATGGGTACGAGGAAGCTATGTGCCACACCCACTTGGCAGACTTTTTTTGTTTACGTCGGATTTTCAAGATATAGCTAGTTTTAAGATTTTTCTAGTTCTCACTTTTCAGTGAGCACTCATCTTGCTCAAATCTCCTCAAAAAGTACTCAGACTTATAGGAAATTTCATGTAGAATCCGAATATGTACTTAGTTTTAAGTTTTGTTTTGTTAAGTACATATTCGGATTCTACATGAAATTTCCTATAAGTCTGAGTACTTTTTGAGGAGATTTGAGCAAGATGAGTGCTCACTAAAAAATGAATGAATGAATGTCTTTTATAATGAGTCCCTTTTACTCACATCATGTACACCATCTGCTACCAAATTGATGAAATTAATATCACGTGGGGTTCCCAGGTTCTCGTAGACGGCCGGAAACCAATAAGAGTGATCTTAATTCATTCCTATTCAGACTAGATTCTAGAAAAAGCATGGCCAGCAACAAGATAAAATGCGAACGTGAAATTTATGAAACGCACGTACAGAATCATCTAACAGGAACGGGGAATGAACGACTACCACCCGAAACAACCGATGGTTCTAAAAAGTCATCAATGGGCGATAAAAACGTCACGACAAGTTTTATTAACAGGCTTTTCAATGTAACCATTGTCTCGACTGTAGAAGGGGTTTTCCTGTAGCTATCTACGATTGGTGAAATGGTGGTCGAATGGGGTAGCCAAGAAAAAGGTCCCATTCGTGCAGCATGAGTGAATAAGACAATTCTTCAAAAAATGTATTCCGAGACCACCAAGGTAGCTGAAGGAATGTTTTTACTTTTCAAGGTTAAAAAAAAATGTTTTCCAAAATGAAAGTCTCCCGCGAATTTTAGTTTAGTGTCTGTATGTCCGCTTGTAACTGGCATAACTATAAGTTAATACCCGATTTTGATGACATTTTCAGGAATTTTCTTGGATTGGCGGGTAGATGGTCCCCAAGGAAAATCATCGCTCCCGGATTGATAGTAGCCAAGCGCAAACGTAAAACCCCCTAACAGGCTTAAGTTCTAAATTTTCCATCTGAATTCATTGAAATTGCCAGAAATCGTGCGAGTTAGGATGAAGACGGTTCCGTATGAAATTCATTGTGATCGAATAATTGGTGCACACTGCACATGCGCATACGTAAAATCCTTGTAACAGCCTTAAGGCCAATCATCCCCGATTTTAATAAGATTTTTTTTCACCAGATGGCAGCACCGGCGATTGTAGCAAAAGGGGCAGTCCTAGTTCCAGTTTCTCTCTCCACCAGTTCAAGCGATTTTCATTTTGAAAACGGGAATGTACTCATTATTAGTTTCCAAATGGCGCTCTGCCAAAATTTTCAAAATAAAATTGTAATTTCAATTTTATTCAGAATTTTAAAGTTCAAATTTTGAAAATCATTTCACATTTTTCAAAATCTGCGGTTATAGCGCCAAACCTCTAACTCACCTGAGTACGAAAATATTTTTTTATTTGAAATTTATTGAATATATTGGTCGTAAAGCGTCGGCGGTGAAGAACAAAGGAATTTCTAAGAAGGGGGAGGTGATTAGCAGCTGAGCCCCTACGCCTCTGGACTGTAGACTTGTCACTCCCCTCCGCAACCCTCGCAACACGGACCCCGATTTTTGTTAGTTCTTTCTGATTACGATTTTGTGACTTCAAGTCTGCTCGTTTCTTCGCTCTGAATTTCCTCTCACATTGATTGAATTTTGGAACTTCCTGAATAATTTTGGTGTATGTACGAATCAGAAGCCTACCTACCTTTTCATGTTATAAATATATCTGCGTACTTATTTCCTTCCTACTTGCGAAACTACGAGAATAAATAAAATTGAGATAATAATAATGAAAATATTTTTAAAATAATAATAATAAATAATAATAGAAATAATAAAATAAACTACGAGAATAATAAAAATTGTTTATATTACCAAAAAAAAAAGAACATATTTTGATTGGAGATTGATGTTAGGTAAGTAAGATACTTCCTTTAGGTACCTTCCTCCTAAAATCAAGGTGACTAACACTGGCATTTCCCTTGGAAATGTTCTATGAAACTTTTTGTAATCTTAGCCGTACCAACACAGAATATAAAATTAGATGTTTCCGGACCAAATTTGTGGTCATAATATTTTTCATTTAGAACTTCAGAAACAAACATTTTCCCTTTCTTTTCGTTTTAGAGCTCATTGAACAACTTTGGTTCTGGGTCTATCAATGGTAAACGTCTGTCTGTGTCCTCGTTCCGGGCTGAACTATGAGGAAACAAGATCCGATATAGATTAAATTAGCACGACCGTTGCGCATCAGCCACGAGACAATCTTCTTTGAATTCCATCTAGGTAGGAACGGGTGCGCTGTCAACTGTTTGCACGATTTTACTCAAATTTAGCTGGTAGTTTGTGAATGGGCCACGGAAGATCTCGCTTCTTACAATCTAATCGGTGTGTTTCCAAATGTTTGCCAAGTGGAAGTGGTACATAGCTTCTTCGTATTCATTTCATGTAAGGCTAGGTAGTAAGAAACTTTTGTTTAGATGTAGCCGAGATTTGAATGCGCTACCATCCTTGTAACAGCCATAACGTCTACATTTCTCATTCGATTTCGATGAAATTTTCGGGGGTTTTGTGAGTTAGCGTGTATATGGCCCCCAATGAAAATCATCACCCCCGGATTGATACTAGACGCTGCGCAAGCGCAAACGTGAATTCATTGTAACAGCCATAACTTCCACATTTGCCATCGGATTTCGATGAAATTTTCAGGGATTATGCGGATTAGGTTGTAGATGGTCTCCTATGAAAATCATCTCCCCCGGACTGATAGTAGCCGGTGCGCCTGCGCGAATGTGAATTTCTCGTAACGGCCATGACTTCCACATTTTCTATCCGACTTTGATGACATTTTCTAGGATTGTTCAGATTGGCGTGTAGATGGTCCCCTATGAGGGTATTGCAAGGTACTTTGAGATTGATGTTTTCATAACTATGCGTCGAATCATCTATAAAATCGGGGTAATGGATACGAGGAAGCCCCATGTGCCACACCCACTAGGCAGACGTTTTTTCCTCGAATTCGGTGAAATCTTCAGAGAATGTGCGGTTCGACGTGTAGACGGTCCCATATTAGGGTAATTCAATGTACTTAGAGATTGATGTTTTGAGATAAGCTACATAAATTGTTATCATCGGATCAATACAATCGGGAAGCATACAAGAAAGCTATGCGCCACACCCACTTGGCAGACGATTGTTATTTGAATTTGTTACGACAACGAAATGTTCATCATTTGGCAACAAGTGATAATTTTTGACCTGTTGCGAATTAAAATAAAATTTACTTTCTTGCTCGAAACTGAAAAAAGTGTAAAGAATTTTCTAAAAGATAGAAAATTCTAGAAAGAGAAAATAGAACACCGACGCTGCAATCCCGATTTTCAAATCATAAAAATCTGTAGATTTTGTAGATACTTCGATTGAGCGCTATAAGCTCACTTTTCCAAATTAACGCTTGTATCATCACGAAAAAAAATGAAGTTGAAAATTTTTTTGATTTGGACGAAGAGGTCTAGATGCATTTCCCATTATTATGGATCATAAAATTCGACGCTAATAGCTAATACAAGAAAACATAATAAATTACAGGAAAGAAAGTAGACAAAAATAGCACTATCAACTGTAAGAACTATCACTGGGTTATTCAGAGATACCTTGAGCGAAAAAAGTAGATTATGAAAAAAGGTATATATTATGATATCAAGAAACATTTCGAGACTGGTGATTCTTCCAAGTACCACCCGCCCGACCACCCCATGTTGTTGTCAACGCACCTGATTGACTTCTGACCCCGAACTCTTCCGTGTTTGGGTCTCTGAAAGCCCTCCCATTCCTCGCCTGCCTTCGATTTTTTTGAAGTCCAAGCATTTGCCGCCTCGACGCTTTACGATCGCGCTGCACACACTATCTTCAAAATTGCAATTTTTATATATTCTCACTTAATTGCCATTGTGCGCTATTATCCCAGTTTTTCGAAAAAATTATCCTAAAAGCCCAAAATAAATATTTCAAAATTTTAAAATGTCAAAAAATGTACAATTTCAAAAAATTAACAAACATTAAGGGTTGAGCGCCATTCTCAGGTGTATTTTGAGTACAATAAAACTTTCAGATTGAAAATTGGATGAATAGGCGAGGAGAAAAACGTGAACTACGTTTGAGTTCATTTTGAAGCGCAACGTGGTGGCTGTTTCTGGAACTATTCCCGGGATGATTGGCCTTAACGCCTGCACTTACTGCTGTTTTCCTAATCGAATTTGGAGGTAGGTAGTAGGCATTTGAAGACTGAAGTTGGAGATTATCTACTATTAATCGGATCTATACAATCGGGTTGTGGATACGAGGAAGGGCTGTGCCACGCCCACTCGGAAGAAGTTTTTTGAAATATTTTCAGTTATTGCTTCCTCAGATGAAGCTCAAATTTGGAGGTTCGAATCCAATCATTAGAAGCCACTGTAGACGAGGAAATTTTGAAAATCATCGACATAATCGCGAGCGACTTCATCATCGTCTTATTGATTGTCATTTCAGAAAACCACCAAAATAATCGTTATAATCGAGATAGTGAAATTCATCAGTGGTCCTCTTCAATAATATTGACATAATTAAGAACTTTTACGCATAATAATCCTTTACATCCATGTATTCCATGTGAGGAAGCTATACTTTCCACCCATCTTGCAGCAGGAATACGAAGCATCCTTAAAATCAATATGGGGAAGCAGAAATCGACATATAGCACCAGTCTTGGAACCTAAAATAAAATATTGGCTTTTTCTGTTTGTGGTAGCATTCAACCTCGTAAAGTGTTTAGTTTATCAGTGAAATAAGGCGACAAGCGCCGATTTCGGTTTATTATTTGCACTTCCTATGGAATCGAGCGAGAAACAAAAAATTGTAACCCCCATGGACCGACTTTGATGAAATTTGGTATATGGGCTCCATTTGGGGTCTAGTTGTGCTCCGAAGCATTTATTATTGTCACTCACTTCTAAGGGGTAAAAAGTGGGGAGAGGGGGGGGACACTTTCAAGACGCCCTGGATCGAACATTTGTTATGCATAGGAGTTGTTTTTATTCATTAGTATCAAATTTCTAACCATTTTAAGGGTCGAAACGCCCTCCCTATTGCTCTAACCGTTTGCTAATGATGATAATTATTTTCCTTCTTCATTAATTTTAAATAATGTTAAATTTTTAGAAACTAATGAAATCACCGACTATTGATTAGTGTGATATTTTTATCAGACCCACGAGTGACCCAAGAGAACCCAACCCGTGTTGGGTTGATCTTTAAGGGAAAATTATAAACCGTTGTGTAATAATAATCAGCGCTTATGAGATGTGACAGTATTCCACGATGGGTGCGATATATGGTAATAAAAACCATTCGTGTTGTTGTTAGAAAACATAAGGAATCAGAAACTTAATCGTGAAGATTCATATCAAATGATCACTCCAACCATTTTTGAACCAACAATGTTTCAAGCCCATGTGAGTGTTGCAAGAAGAGATCGGGTTTATATTGCCCACCCAACTTGGCAGACAACAGACAAAATAACAGCAAAACACGTTTTTCCGTGAATTGTTACGAATGTCCCTGTTTTTATTGATTTGTACAATGTTTATCATCTATTCAACAAATTGATCACCTCGTCATAACACCCAGTCATAATCCCAATTTTAATTTGGTAACATATATATCGCACATCGGAAAGAATTGTGGTATTCATGTCAAAAAACGCAACTTTTGAAAAATCGCAATCGAAGATTTTTCAATTTTTTGCAGTGTATCACAGGCGTAGCAAAACTTGTTTCTCTAATCTTCTGCTATTTTAGAACCCAATGCGGGGTACCTACTTAAATTTTCCTTCCAGACCTCTCCATTTTGGATAAGTAATCAGGCTGATTACATCAATCCAGATTTTACGATAGGAATACCACTATTATCCAAGGAAGTTAGGCTCAACTCTGCACTAATGACACCATTCAATTTGAATAGTATAGTATTATGCACTAACATGTTTCGATTTCTCAACCGATTTCAGTCAGCAACATGCATAGAGATTGCATGCTTATCAGTCGCTGCAACAGGCGAGTCAGTAAATGGAACTTATAAAATCATATTTAATCAGAGCGTTTTACTACCTATTTGGTTAAATAACTATTATAAGACCCGATCGCATCAGCTGTTCCATGTTCCCTTCGCTAGTCGTAACTACCTTTACCATCGGCCGCTGCTCCGGCTGCCAAGGGAAGCCAACGCTCTCATGGAGGGTGAGGAGTTCGACTTCTATGCCGACTCGCTCTTCCGCCTCAGGGCTCTCCTTCATCCCCGCACGCAGTAAGCATCACTTCTACAGCTTCCAAGACTAATGGACTGACCTAGCTTTTCAATGCACACTACAACCCACCAAAAACATACAAAAATGCATACTACATCCCACCTTACATATTCCATAATATATTTAGTGTGAAATTAATTATTGTAAATATTGCAATTGGCAGTTAATGCCGTTATTGTTTCAAATAAATAAATAAATAAATAAATAAGTAGTAGGTACCTACGAAAAATAATGTAAGCAGAGCTTAATATTCCAACGTCGTGTGTGTGATTCTTTTTTTTTTTAATGTGATTTATTATTGCAACTGAATATTAAAATAGAATCCATCTAGCAATATTAAATATCGTGTGTATGTTATTTTTCGTCTACAATCTCGAATTGCTTAGATTCCTACGTAAGTATAGCCGTCAAACAATGGTACAAATCATGAGAGCATCCTCACACATTTATTACGTCGAAATGGCACAATTTAACTCAAATTTGGGAAGTGGTCTCAAGATGATTATCCCCATGAGTTTCATCGAGATCAGTTATAGATACTGCGCATGTGAAGGCCCTAAATTCTTGGAAGGCATTCGACTTGATGACTTTCTGAGATCGAGCTGTAGATCTATCGATTCCTTCATGATAATATCATCAATACAGGGTGTTCCAGAGTCAATCAACGATACTTCAGGAATCGATTCTACATCTGATTTGCAACATCCCTCTTGGCCCTTTTTTACCTCGATCGGACTCAAGTTGGCAATATTCCTCGGCAATATTAAGAAAAAATGCCGTACAACCGATACCTAATACTAAATCAAATTGGACCAAATTGGAGCAACGTACAAACGTATAATTGGAGTTATGCGCACCAGACAGGGGTGGAAATGGGGGTAGAACAGAGGAGGGGGAAAATCAGGAAATTTCTCCTCTCCTAACCCTCCTTCCACCTTAATTTGGTTCGCATAACTCAGGGTAATAAAACCCCCAAATTTGGTACAGTTTTACTGGTATTAACTATTCAACGATGTTAAGATGTTGAATTTAGGAAATGTTTCTCCTCCTCTGTGAGGATGTCCAGCGATTCCCCAAAAGATAGTCCCTGACTTTTCCAGGGTCAACTTTCGACTTCTTCCAGGGTTCTATATCATTTAAAATATAAATAAATGTGATTATAATTTCTCAAAATTCACGTTTTTAAAGACGTTTTGAAATGATTGAGCATTAGAAATATATTAGATTATCTCAGAGCATCAATCTGCAAGTACCTATCAGTCCAGGGATTTTCATCTACACTCCAATCCGCACAATCCCTGAAAATTTCATCAAAATTGGATGGAAACTATAGAAGTGGCTATCAAAGGGTGATTATTTCATGTTGAAATCATCGAAACTTGTTTGTATCCTCGAGAGAAACTACCACTTCAAAGGCTTGTTTTCACCATCATCATCACTTGTGATCTGCCCTTTAGAAGACAGCTGATGACGCCAGGAATGGCAGTCGGACGAAAATCTAATCTGAAATGGTGGCTTACTTAACTACTACTTTTCTAGAACTATCGGTCCGGGGGTGATGATTTTCAAAGGGGACCGTCTACACACCAACCCGCACAAATCCCTGAAAATTTCATCGAAATCGGATGAGAATTGTAGAAGTTATGGCTGTGGCAAGGATTTCATGACAGACACACGGGCACGGAACCAAAATTGTTCAGAAAGGTCTGAAACGTAAGACGCGAGTGAAAATTTCGATTTTGGAGAACTTTTTTTTCAACCTTGAAAAGTGAAACCAAAGCTACATGGGTAGGCTCGGAAGCAAAAAGGGCTAAGAGGGATGTTGCAAATCAGTTGTAGAATCGATTCCTGAAGTAAGGTTGATTGCAGGGGCGGCTACTGATAGGAGCATAGGCGCATGTGCACCCCCAGCCAATTAAAAAAGAAAAAAAATTCAAAGTTCGTTCCTCTTTGTTCGAAGAGTAAGTTGGCTAGTGACAGAAGACTCGATCGTAGGCACTGTGCTAGTTGAATCTACGCGCGAAAACTGGCGGGAGCTCCCTCTTTTCAGACCAATCACACCCGTTTGGAGCATAACCTTTCCTTTGCACCATTTCTGGGGAGGGTGACGTCATTCGAGGGAGGCAGACACGTGAGATTGACCAACCAGAGAGCAGGACATTTTGTCGTCTTGAGCAGAATTGGTTCGTTGCTCCCCCGTCAGAGAGCTCTGCAATCCGGATTTCCTTGTAGAGAAAGTAAACAAACAAAATTATGGGACTCCCCCCTCTCGTTATTGCCTATCACGGAATTCCTTGGCAACCTAAATAGAGCATCCATAAACAAACAAACCTGATAAGGGAATTCCGTTTTACGTTTTCGGTTTACTACCGTTTCAGTAGGTACACACCGTTTTGTTCAAAGTATTGTGAGTACTTAGAGTGTTTTAGGTACGATGAGTAGTTTACATTAAAGTAAAGTAAACTATTCGCGTTTGTCGATTGTGGAAAAGTGCGACATTCGAGAAACTGGCAGCCCTTTGCTGTCTCTATCTGGACTCCAGCAGACGTTGAAATTTGCCGTGCAGATTTCAGAAACCGTGCAGATTCGTACCGTAGGTAAGTTTTAATGTCGACTATTATAAGAAGGTAGATTGGCTTTGTGGGTGTGAAGTGACTAACTGACAATTTTGCCTACTTTGTTCTACCAACCGAAATGAGGCTTGAGTTGAAGACGGCATAAGTGATCTCCCATTTAGCCAAAAAATTGAAAAACGCATTGGCTGTCTCCCATAAGAATGCTCTGGTAGATTTGCGTATAGTGTGTCGTCAAAATATAATGCAACAACTCGACAGTGCACATCGACATAATCTGATACAAAAAAAAAAAAAAAAAAACGAAACGGTTAGAAAAATAGCCGTGCGTGGGCATGATGAGAGGGAAGATTCTTCGAATCTCGGAGTTTTCAAGGGGATTTTTCTTCCGAATCGGACGATGTTTTGAATCGTCACGGGCAAATATACATTTCAGTTATTGCAATTAGATGGATGAATTTCTTGGGTTTCGACCTTTGATGATTAAGTATTTCAGAATTTCTGTTAACCACAAGAGAACATGTTTCGTATCTATTGCACCTAAGTATTTAGTACCGTTTGCAATTTTAAGATAAAAAAGTTACCAAGATTTATCCCATTTGCATATCGTTGGAATTTCTATTTGGCAGAGAAAATCACTTATTCTGTCCCTTCTCGATAGCCTCTCCTGATCTCTGTGCACCCCCTGAGTTTCGGGGCAGGAACCGCCACTGGTTGATTGACTCTGGAACACCCTGTATTGATGACATTATCTTCACTATTATGATCTGTTCAAGATTCTATGTGCTCTGAGCAGAGCACAGAGATGTTCAGTAGCTGGTTGTCGCAGGAACATAGAATGGAAGGCTATTTCTTGTAAAATGCAGAGGGGCATGAAAACCAATTTTATGAATTATTTAGTTTTAAACGGACAGAAATTGTTCATCATTCGTTGGACATCTCTCGATTTATCACGCATTTCTTTCGTACTTGTTCTTAGTATTTATGTCATTTTATATTTATTAATGTTATTAATGGGTGTAGTAAACAATGCTGCTTGTTATATTGTCACTTGGGTACAAGGTAAGACACGAAGGCTCGTATGCAAGCGTTTATAGTTTTTCTTAACCATTCCAAATATTTCATTGAGGTCTCTCATAACGGATGAATGTTTTTGCCGCTACGGTTTCATCTAAATCTGTCTTATTACAAATCGCAGGCTTTTTGCCAAGGAACCTAACAAGTCATCCAGTATTATTTACTGCAATTAGCCTGGAAAGGGTCAACTTCTTAACTATACGGGAGACCTTGATTATAAAATCCCCAGTGTTTTGCAATAAGGCAGTATGTTGTTGCCAATTCAACACAATAATCTTGACATTGGGGCGTTTTGTAGATGATTTTTTGTAAAGATGTCACTGAAATACGTTTTGGAGCGTTCTAATCTCCTGTGATGACTGTAAAAAAACCGTACTAGATTTCTATGAAAATTCGCTCATTCACTCATGCTGTATGAATGGACTTTCCTATTCAGTCCCGAGTAGTGACGATTCGATACTTTCGATATTTATTGATATCGATATTTTGTTTCGATATTTCCGATATTTGTATCGATATTTTTCTTGCGATATTATCGAATATCGAAAGGAAAATATTGATATCGAAAGAAAAAGAGAAAGTAGTCTTTTGAAGAAACACAATTTTAAATGCTTGCATACGAGTCTGCAACACATTGGGACATTTTCATGTCAACCACTACACAAGTAAGGTTGTTAGTTCATGTACCCAAGCATCAAAATAAGAAAACAGTTGATTGTTCTCTACGAAACACAGTGAGTCTATTTTATTTATTGGTCGCGTGAGCAAGACTTGCTTAGTTTTCGTGACGATTTTGCTTCCGAGTCTACCAAGGTAGCGGATGCTTTGTTTTCACTTTTCAAGGACGAAAAAAAAAAAGTTCTCCAAAATCAAAATTTCCACTCGCGTTTTGCGTTTTAGAACTTTCTGAACAATTTTGGTTCCGTGTCTGTCTGTCTGTCTGTTATGAATTCCTTGTAACGCGCATAACTATACGAAGTTATTGTCCGATTTCCATGAAATTTTCAGGGATTGTGCGGGTTGGTGTGTAGACGGTCCCCTATGAAAATCATCATCCTCGGACTGATAGTAGCCACTGCGCATGCGCAAACGTGAATTTCCTTGTAACGGCCATAACTTCTACATTTTCCATCAAATTTCAATGAAATTTTCAGGGATGTTACAGACTAGTATTTATATGGTCCCCTATGAAAATCATCACCTTCGGACTGATAGTAGCCACTGCGCATGCGCAAACGTGAATTACTTGTAGCAGCCGTAACTTCAACTGTCCTCCAGGGATCGCGGGTTCGAATCCCAGTCGAGGCTAAGTATTTTTTTGATCCAATCACATACATCTACTCACTTAATTTTTCATCCGAATTTGATGAAATTTTCTAGGATTGTCCAGATTAGCGTGTAGATGGTCCCCTATGAGGGTAGGGGAAGGTACTTAGAGATTGGTGTTTTGAGATTAACAACTACGCATCGGATCATCTATATAATCGGGTTAAGGATACGAGGAAGCTATGTGCCACACCCACTTGGCAGACGTTTTCAGTTCATGTGCCAAAGCAAAGACATGAAAATGTCAAAAAAAAAGGAGCGACATTCGCATCGTCATCTTTTTAGTGTACTTAATCATTTGGATGTATAATTTTCCAAAAAAATTGTTGTTGTGTAGCGAGGTGCCCAAAAAACTTGAGCAGGCTAGGAGAAAAAACTAAATAGTTATGTACCTACCTTCTTATCTACCTACTTATTCTTGGCTTTGACTCACTCGCTAATTTGGCATCTACTAGGATATTACTGCCAGTCAACGACAAAACACTTTAACATTCATGGGGAGTAACAATGAGGGTAGGTAAACTATGGCCCGTTGTAGGTAAGTATAATTTCTTGATTTTTTCCACCCCAACCTATTATAGGCGGGTATTGAAATAATGTTAGGTAGGTATCTAGGTAAACTTTTACAAACTCCATTCCAATTATTGTTGGGAGGCTGTTAGGAGTTTATTCTGACAGGTATTCCTGGTTGGGTTGGGTTGTTCCCTTAACTGCACCAGCTATCATATATGATATGGAACTTTAAACGAGGCTCAAGAGCATTCTGGTGGTCTTCTCGAGCTCTTTGTGGTATTTTTACTTTAGTCAACTACCCCTAGATCTCATACGAATCAAAGAATATCCATAACCCCTCTTGTAAGGTTATAACCTCTTTCAAATCAGCAGAAATCACGAGTTGACAACACGCGTGAGAAGTGTTGTTTTGCTGTGCCTCTTACAACATTTTTGAAGATTTTCGGCTGAAAAATACTGCGTGCTGTCTCAAGATATGTAGAAATGAAATATGAAAAGAACTAATCGATCAAGTTTCCAGTGTTTATGGAAACTGCGCTTTTGCTTTGATATCTCATATGATAGAACGTGAAGGAGGAGGACCTGGGTGAATTTCATATATGATAGAACGTGGACTTCTCCACTGCATTACCATCTCGTTCCAACGTGTTACAAGCCACTTGCTGCACATGATGTTTTTTAAATATAATTTTATTTTATGTTTTTGATGATTTTATACATTTTATTTGACGTCAGCATAAATTTCACATTAGGTATCTCTACTATATTTCAAAAATGGTTCCTAACCACTTCAATTATGTGGACAGAGATGGAACCAAAAGAATCTAATTACATAAAAACCCCAACCGTATTAATTACATAAAACCCCAACGAGTTAGAGTGGTCGTGGGAGAGTCTGAGGAATCGGAGGGAGTGGGTGGCGAGGAGAGTCGGAGTAATCGGTTTTGCCTGCTTTTAGTAGGCTTTTCAGCTAGTATGATGAACTACAAAAATTCCTTGAAATACCAAAAGGAAGAGAAGATGAGGATGAAGCTGATTTATTAGATGTGGATGAATTAGATTATGATGATGCTGAGTTAGACCAGCCTGATGACTTTTTGCCAACATATTCATTATGGACCCTCCTCTGCCAAATGAATTTCAAGAAATCGTCATGGGGCTGTCAGAAGAAGTGGAGATGTCACATGAAGCCGAAGCCACCTTGTCAAAAATTGTCTACTTATTGTTTAGTCTTCAACTATTCTTGTCTATAGTCTGGCCTGTGATAAGAGGAAAATTTATTGCTGCCTGCAGGACTTTTTTTAAAATTACATACATACAAATTATCATAATAAATGCTTTGAAAAAATGTCTTATGTATAATAATATTATACATAGTAGTGATATATTATATCACTAGATTTTTGTCCATAATCCTACTAAGTTTCTAAATAGGTGATAGAAACTCCAAATGAGCATTTGTGCTTTCTTATAGCATTATAAATGTGATTTTTAAATAGCATTATGCGAGAAAACCTATTTGGTCATACGTATTTCTTTCAACCATTTTACTCGCATTATATCACATATGAAATCATCGTCTCGGCTGCTTAACCACGTTCCATCATATATGATAAGGGCATAAATTAGGGATTATCGGTCAAACTATGTAATTTAGGGACTTTTCCTTGTCATTTTCGTTTTCAGGGGGCCAAAATACATGAAATTCATTTTTTTTCAAGAAAATAGGAAATTGTGTGCAGTTAAGGGTTAACTACAGAAAATGTCACATAATGAGAAACTAGTTACTATGGAAGGTAGGTTGAGACATTTACCTGCGAATTGATTGTCAACTGGGTAGAGAATCGGATAAGGATCGCTGGAGGCGAATTTGACATCGGCCCCCATGGACAGATGACCGGGGAACCCGAGCCCTATGGGGACAGGCCCTTGTGCCTCCTCTTCATCGTCGTCCGAGCGACCCTCGACATCTGAAAGGCGACCATCAACCGTCAGCAAGTCTGGATGTCCATGACGACGTCACATCTCCTCGGGAACGTACAGGGGATCACTCAACAACAACTTTTTCCAAACAAGAAAGGGAGTCACAGACAAAAACCACTAGGGAGCTGTTTTTCGGGAAAAAAGAAGGGTAAATATTGAGGGGAAGGTCTCTTTATGCCACTTTATCGATCCGGACTTCCATAAGTGCAAGAGTCTACAAGGTTCGTGATAACCGGGGCAATTTCATGCGAGGTGTCCAATATTACCTTCCAACAGAAACAGAAGTGCGATGAACACAATAATAAGTTGGGTCGGGTGGGAAGTGCGAACGAGGTATAGTCCTTTACGGTACGAATGGGCCGTCGCCATGTTACTGAGACTGAACTGGGGCGATTCTGGTGGGGCCTCAGTGATGCCAACCTCCCCGTTCATGTTTTCCCTGCCGGGGGGGTCTCCTGACCTGGGGAAGTCATTCACGGGGGACGCCTCTCGAAGGGAGACCTCCCGGTCTGCCGCCCCCGCCGCCTCGGAGGAGACCTGTCGCCCCCGCAAGGGGCTAAAATTGGTACCACCTACACCTGCCTCACCCTCTCACATGACAGGGGATGATTGCGGGACGTATTCGCTCCTCCGGGGCTCACACCTTGAATAATTCCCACTAACCAAATCCATTTTCGAAACACATTTCCCGGATTTTGGAACACGAATTTAGCATTTCGGTATTTTTAAAGGTGTCGTGAGTCCTTCAATCATAATTCCTTGAGTACAGGGTGTAACGGTTAAGGTCGTACAACCGGCCAGGGTTCGATTCTACAACTAATTTGTGACTTTTTTTGTCTCTTGACTTTTTTTTCTTAACCCCCTTAAAATCGGACTTTTTTCACTTTTAAGATTTTTTCGTATTTTCGACTTTACGCCATCAAAACAGCCATAACTCCCTTGCTTTTCAGTTAAAATTCAAATGTAATTATACCGTTGGAAAGAGCGTTAAATTCTCTATTTTCCTAGCGTTAAATAAAACTCTTTAAAGAATGTTGAAAAATGATCCAGAATAGTAAAATCTCGAAAATCTCGGAAATTTTTCGTTTTTTCAAACGTTTGTAACACTGACTGAAACTGCCGGTTAAGTTCTCACTGTAACCCCAAAAGTTGACCCAAAATCTCATTAAAGAGTTTTATTTAACGCTAGGGAGATAGAGAATTTAACGCTCTTTCCAACAGTATAATTACATTTGAATTTTAACTGAAAAGCAAGGGAGTTATGGCTGTTTTGATGGCGTAAAGTCGAAAATACGAAAAAATCTTAAAAGTGAAAAAAGTCCGATTTTAAGGGGGTTAAGAAAAAAAAGTCAATAGACAAAAAAAGTCACAAATTAGTTGTAAAATCGAACCCTGGCCGGTTGTACGACCTTAACCGTTACACCCTGTATACAGGGTGTCTACACTTGAGATGGGCATAACTTCAGGGTTCGATTCTACAAAGTATTTCCAACAAAAAATGTCTCTTAGCAATTTCTTCTTAACCCACTCAAAATGCCTTTTTTTTCACTTCGAAATTTCTAGTCGCGTTTTCGACCTTACGTCATTAAAACTGTCATAAAACCTAATATTTACCAAGTAAATTAAAATTTGAGGGGATCGTTGGAAAGAGCGTTAAATTTTCGAACTACCTAATGTAAAACCAAAATCTTTTAGCAATAAACGATTTCTAAAAAACCAAGTCAAATAACAAACTTCAAATTTTTTTTGAAATATGTCTTGAAAAAATCCACTTTCTAGCAGTCGGAAGTATCACCATTCAGCGTAAAAAAATACATGGGAAATGATACCAAACTCGTCAAGTTATCTTGAGATCGAGGGAGACCATACACCGCTTAAAACACCCGATTTTCTAGTTAAACTCAAGTTTTTTGGCATTCAACCTTGATTTATTCTTTCAATTTGAATTTTAAAAAAGAAAATTTGATAGACTGTTGGAAAGCTGACAACTTGAACCTGTTTTTTCCGAAGAGCGCCAGTCGAAAGAGCCAGAGATTTAGAGTAAAAACTTCGATTTAAAAAGAGACATAATTCGAAAAAAATTTGAAGTTTGTTATTTGATTTGGTTTTTTAGAAATCGTTCATTGCTAAAAGATTTTGGTTTTACACTAGGAAGTTCAGAAATTTAACGCTCTTTCCAACGATATCCTCAAATTTGAATTTACTTGGTAAATATTAGGTTTTATGACAGTTTTAATGACGTAAGGTCGAAAACGCGCCATGAAATTTCGAAGTGAAAAAAAGGCATTTTGAGTGGGTTAAGAAAAAATTGCTAGGAGACATTTTTTGTTGGAAATATTTTGTAGAATCGAACCCTGAAGTTATGCCCATCTTAAGTGTAGACACCCTGTAGAAAGGATAATACAATCAACAATACTTCAGGAATCGATTCTAATTCGCAACTTCTTCCTCTTAGCATTTTTCTACCCCTCCTCAAAATGTCACTTTTTTTACTTTCTGTCCAGGTTTTTCACGACCTTACAGGTGATAATTTTCTCGGATCCTCTATCGATTCCATAGTAATAAGAACATCAATTCAGGGTGTCCCAGAATGAATCAACAATACTTCAGGAATCGATTCTATAATTCGCAATTTATTTATAGCTACTGCACAAGTGAAGGCATTCGACTAATTTTGATGATTTTTTGGGATCGAGCTGTAGACAATCCTCTATCGATGTATCATTATAAGATCATCTATTCAGAACCAATCAACAATACTTCAGGAATCGATTTTAAAACTAATTTGCAACAATTTTCCCCTCCTTGCACTTTTTACCCCGCAACTTTTTTCACTTCAAATAAATGTTTAAAAAATACTCAATTTTTGATGAAATAATACATTTTTTTCGTATTCAAAATCGTTTTTCTCCTAAATATTTCAGTAAACCTAAAAATTATAAACTGTTAGGAAGCCGTCAATTTGGACAATTTTTGACATTTTCATGTCTTTCATATGGCACATAAAAAAAAAAATCGTCACGAAATTTGATGCGACGAAATTTGTTGCAACGAAATTTGCTAACGAAATTTGTCCCAAGTCGCCACAATGATGATTATGACCATCAGAAGTGAAGTTGTTAGGTTGGTAGGTACTTTACAGTTTGATATTACCAGATCAGCTGAGTCGAAAATTGAGCTCCCAGATCAGCTGAGTCGAAAATCGAGCTCCCAGATCAGCTGAGTCGAAAATCGAGCTCCCAGATCAGCTGAGTCGAAAATCGAGCTCCCAGATCAGCTGAGTCGAAAATCGAGCTCCCAGATCAGCTGAGTCGAAAATCGAGCTCCCAGATCAGCTGAGTCGAAAATCGAGCTCCCAGATCAGCTGAGGCGAAAATCGAGCTCCCAGATCAGCATGAAAATGTTTCAATGTGTTGCAGACTCGTATGCAAGCGTTTTGCTTCCTCACTACCGAAGGTAGGGAAGCTTTGTATTCGTGAAAGAAGTGAAAAAAAAAAAATGTCCTCCAAAATCAAAATTTCCACTTGCTTTTTGCGTTTTAGAGCTTCCCGAACAATTTTGGTTCCGTGTCTGTCTGTCTGTCTGTCTGTCGGTCTGTCTGTGGTCAATCCTTGTCCCGGGCAAAACTATACTAACCTGTGGTCCGATTTTGATGAAATTTTCAGGGATTGTGCGGGTTAGGTCCTAGACGGTCCCCTATAAATTTCAGCACCTTCGGATCAGCTGAGTGAGCTCCAAGGCCATTTTCTCTCCTGTTGAACGCAGGAAGCTGAAATTTGAGAGGCAGGGTCAATGGAGAATGCTGAAGGTGCCTGAGTGGTCACTGATCAGCTGAGTGAGCTCCAAGGCCATTTCCTCTCCTGTTGAACGCAGGAACCTGAAATTTGAGAGGGCGGGTCAATGGAGAATGCTGAAGGTGCCTGAGTGGTCACTGATCAGCTGAGTGAGCTTAAATATTACAGTGGAAGAAAGATAAAGAGGGAGAGGGAGCAAAAACCTTTTCAAGGTATGTCACATTTTAGCCATTAGGCTCTAAGCGGAAATCATCCGGGGGTGCAGGGGGCGAAGCCCCCGCCGAGGCGCGCAGCGCCGAGTTTTCGCCAACTGATTCTATACGTCCATGTTACAATGAGTGAGGAAGCTATACTGCCCACCCAACTTGGCAGACGTTTTTTTCTTTTTGTGAGGATCTCAGGAAAAATACTTTTGCGCAAAAAAGTTGCGCGCAATCGACACTAACTTCATTTTTTCAACTGCAACCCCCCCTTTTTTGTTGTTGTTGTTGCTGTTGCCAAGAGCGCCCATCGAAATAAGCGGGGATTCAGAGTGAAAACTTCGATTTAAAAAAGTCAAATTTCCAGAAATTTAGGAGTTGTATTACAACTTCATCACACGACATAAAACCTAAATTTGAGTCGGTATAGGATAGTAATTTCAAGACTAACCTTCGAAGGACCTGGGGTAGGTAGGGGGTTCCGTCCTGTATATCAAAACCACACCTGTACATCAAAAGTTTCCGAGCTAGGGCGTTTTAAACCTGTTTTACCCCCACTTTTTACCCCTTTGAAGTTACCAAAGGCAGCAACCAAAAGCTTCGGTCTCGAGAACTGGAGAAACGACTCGTTGATCGGTGTACGGCGGATTTTATGATTCTACATAAAATTGTAAAAAAATCACCATGTTAACCCCTGGTGTGTATAAACCCTCTGATGGACCCCGGTGTTTAAAGGGTCTGACAGACAAGCAGCAACTGTTAAGTTGTTTTTGAGACATATGATGGGTTAATTAATATATTTTTCGTCTAACCAACATTTTATTAGTTAAAACAAAGTAATCAGACTTAATCTCAAGTACTCTATGGGGGTGTCAAGGTGTCTAATTTGAACAGAATTTCAAAAACTATGATCCCAACATGCAAATTCGAGTTCTTCCTCCCCCCCCCCCCATGCTCTTGCAACGGTGCCAGTCTGGGTAGGCAATCCGCAAAAGTTCAAGTTCGTGTTCACGGCGAACCCACAAAAAACCACGAAATATGTGGTTTCTGGTGTCCTAGCATCATGGTGGCACCACTAATTTGTTCCATGGTGGCACAAAGAATACTTAATTCATGAAAATCCAGAGCTACATTGATAATGTCCTCTCAATTTCATAATTTGGGTACAATTAGTAAGATATAAAGAAACCGAAATATGGAAAGATCGGATATTTTGTGAATATTATCCCCCCTCCCACAACTGTGCCTGGGATATTCTAGATGCTCACTGCTGTCAAAATACTTCGTTAAAAGTTCCCTCGTGTCTGTTAGACACTTTATACACACCAGGGGTTAATTGAAAAAATAACAACTTTTAAATTTGAGATGGAAAGACCTAGTGAACAGTTTTTATGAACTAGCCAAGAGCCCATCATATGGGAAATTTAACGCTCTTTCCGGTGTAATCAAATTTGAATTTTCATTTCAGTATCATTTTCATTTCAAATATCTCTGGATCAGCGACGTTTTTGAGTTCGAATGTACCCCACATCCTCCTACCTACCACTTGTTCAGAATGAACATACAGTCAAATCACAGAAGTCTGGCGAAAACATTGCAAAATGTTTATCTACAAACTGCGTACTGACATCCGGCAACTTCATCCGAAGAGTCACTGTCCTAGATTGAGAAATTCAACCGGGAATGAAATTCATCGCACTAGAAAATCTTTACTAGAGCATCGAGACTCGACCCTTCGTGGGATCATGGGAAATCCCGATGACGACGCTCACGCGAGTCCTCAACACAATTACGTGGATACTCGTTTTGTATATCTTCATTGTCATTAACACGAACTTCTCAATAATGCTGTTTGTCTCACCGTCGAGAAGATTCATCAGGTACATGGTGAACAGTACGAATTAGTTTTAAGAAACAGAAAAAAGGCCGACAACGCAATTTTATGCAAACAAAATATTTTATTCAACAACCAATTTAGGGTGCACTGAATTGCAGTTTGGGAGAGCAGAAATAACATTCATGTTTCATAACTATTGTGATTAAATTATGAATCGTTACATCGGAAAAACCCGGCACTGAAAATTCGTAAGAAATCGTAACAAATCCCAATATTGTCAAAATTGTTCGAAAAAACACTATTTCAGTTGCTTACACCATTAATAGAGTATAGAAAATTGAGTCTGGATCACCAATTTGGGTTTATACTAAGACACTCTACGATAGATCAAGTCTAATTGAAGAGTTTTATTTCAAACGGGATTATATCCATTTTTTACACTTTTTTTTCACGGATTCTGAATCTTTGGGATAATTTAGAAATTTTCGAAATTTGATCTTACAATCAAAAGTTCCATACAAACTATTTCGAAAATTTGGGAACCCTAGACAGCTTCCTTCGCTTTCCTTGAAATTAGTTTTCCTCAATTTCCCACAAAACATTCGAAGTGAACAAAACTCCTCAACACTATTAGTTCCATGGTGGTATAGAGAATAATTAATGAAAATCTGGAGGTATAATGAGAATTTTTCCTCAATTTCAAAGCTTGGGTACAATTAGTAAGCTGTAAAGGAACCAAAATATTGAAAAATCGGATATTTTGTAAATATTGACATTTTCATGTCTTTCATATGGCACATAAAAAAAAAAATCGTCACGAAATTTGTTGCGACGAAATTTGCTAACGAAATTTGTTGCGACGAAATTTGCTAACGAAATTTGTCCCAAGTCGCCACAATGATGATTATGACCATCAGAAGTGAAGTTGTTAGGTACTTTACAGGTAGGTACTTTACAGTTAGGTAAAGCATGATGAGGTTTACAGTTTGATATTACCAGATCAGCTGAGTCGAAAATTGAGCTCCCAGATCAGCTGAGTCGAAAATCGAGCTCCCAGATCAGCTGAGTCGAAAATCGAGCTCCCAGATCAGCTGAGTCGAAAATCGAGCTCCCAGATCAGCTGAGTCGAAAATCGAGCTCCCAGATCAGCTGAGTCGAAAATCGAGCTCCCAGATCAGCTGAGTCGGAAATCGAGCTCCCAGATCAGCTGAGCCGAAAATCGAGCTCCCAGATCAGCTGAGTTGAAAATCGAGCTGATTGGGGGGCATGAAAATGTTTCAATGTGTTGCAGACTCGTATGCAAGCGTTTTTTCAATTTTCCGAAAATTGCCAGTTTTTTAGCACAATTTCCCCAGAATAGTAAGGATTTATGACCAAGTAGGAATTTTAATGACCAAGAAGGAGTTAGAGTCGGAAGGGTTACAATAAATAGGAAGGGTAAAAGAGTAGGAAGGGAGATTATACAGGGTGTCTACACTTTCGATGGGCATAACTTCAAGGTTCGATTTTACGAGATATTTCCAACAAAAAATGTCTCTTAGCAATTTTCTTTTAACCCACTCAAAATTCTATTTTTGCTTCCTCACTACCGAAGGTAGGGAAGCTTTGTATTCGTGAAAGAAGTGAAAAAAAAAATGTCCTCCAAAATCAAAATTTCCACTTGCTTTTTGCGTTTTAGAGCTTCCCGAACAATTTTGGTTCCGTGTCTGTCTGTCTGTCTGTCTGTCGGTCTGTCGGTCTGTCGGTCTGTCTGTGGTCAATCCTTGTCCCGGGCAAAACTATACTAACCTGTGGTCCGATTTTGATGAAATTTTCAGGGATTGTGCGGGTTAGGTCCTAGACGGTCCCCTATAAATTTCAGCACCTTCGGATCAGCTGAGTGAGCTCCAAGGCCATTTTCTCTCCTGTTGAACGCAGGAAGCTGAAATTTGAGAGGCAGGGTCAATGGAGAATGCTGAAGGTGCCTGAGTGGTCACTGATCAGCTGAGTGAGCTCCAAGGCCATTTCCTCTCCTGTTTTTCGCCAACTGATTCTATACGTCCATGTTACAATGAGTGAGGAAGCTATACTGCCCACCCAACTTGGCAGACGTTTTTTCACTTTAAAGTTTTTTTTCGCTATTTCGACCTCACGGCACTGATATGGTCATAACTTCCCTTATTTCTCCTGAAAATTCAAATCTGACTACACCGTTAGAAAGAGCGTTAAATTACCAAGCTACTTAAAGCAAAATCAAAATTTTTTAGCAATAAAATAGTATCAAAAAATGAAGTCAAAAAGCGAACTTTAAAATTTTTTTTGTAACTTGACTTTCTTCGACCAACGTTTTCACTCTAAATCCCTGCCCATTTCGATGGGCGCTCTTCGGAAAAAACATGCTCAAATTGTCAGCTTTCCAACGGTCTATCAGTTTTTCAGTTCAACATTCAAAAAGACAGAGTAAATGAAGTTTGAATGTCAAAAAACGTGTGTTTTACAAGCAAATCCAGTGTTTCAAGCCGGTTTATGGTCCCCCTCGATCTCAAAATGGCTTGACGATTTTGGTATCATTTTCTATGTAATTATTTACGCTGAATCCAATAGTGATACTTCCGAATGATTCCGACCGCTAGAAAGTGGATTTTTCGAAGAAAACCTTCGGTTTTCGTACATAAAATACGCATTATTCGTAGATATGGAAGATATCATAAAGTAATACCTACCTTTCTACTGTACAAAAACTTCAATCAGCTATAGCTGATTAACACCTTTCTACTCAATAAAAACACCGAATTTCTATAGAAATTCGGTGTTTTTATTGAGTAGAAAGGTGTTACTTTAAGTACGATGCGAATTTTATGTATGAAAAACGAAGGTTTTCTTCGAAAAATCCACTTTCTAGCAGTCAGAATCATTCTGAAGTATCCCTATTGGATTCAGCGTAAATAATTACATAGAAAATGATACCAAAATCGTCAAGCCATTTTGAGATCGAGGGGGACCATAAACCGGCTTGAAACACTGGATTTGCATGTAAAACACACGTTTTTTGACATTCAAACTTCATTTACTCTTTCTTCTTGAATGTTGAACAGAAAAATTGACAGACCGTTGGAAAGCTGACAATTTGAGCATGTTTTCTCCGAAGAGCGCCCATCGAAATAGGCAGGGATTTAGAGTGAAAACGTTGGTCGAAGAAAGTCAAGTTTCAAAAAAAAATTGAAGTTCGCTTTTTGACTTGATTTTTTGATACTATTTTATAGCTAAAAAATTTTGATTTTGCTTTAGGTAGCTTGGTAATTTAACGCTCTTTCTAACGGTGTAGTCAGATTTGAGTTTTCAGGAGAAATAAGGGAAGTTATGACCAAATCAGTGCTGTAAGGTCGAAAACGCGAAAAAAAACTTTAAAGTGAAGAAAATAGAATTTTGAGTGGGTTAAAAGAAAATTGCTAAGAGACATTTTTTGTTGGAAATACCTTGTAGAATCGAACCCTGAAGTTATGCCCATCGAAAGTGTAGACACCCTGTATTATTATTAATCAGTGAAAAATAGGGATGATATTCTCAAAATCGTTTTATCCTCCCCACTCACCCCCTCCCCATGCTAATTTTGATATTAGTATTAGTAGTATTAGTATTAGCTAATTAGATATTTAGTTCTGCAAAAACACAGGCTAGTTTTTGCAGAACAACCAACCAAATACTGTGATTGGTCTTTTAATGCAAATGAATCGTGCAAACGAAATGAAAAAAATCTTATTTCAGTCGCAATAAACAGTACTTATATCACAAATAAAGAACCGTATCGTAGCCAGCCACCAACTTCCCTCAAAGTGTTGGCCTGTCGTGGGATCCCTACAATACCGACCCGCAATGTTTCTATTCGGCCCACATTCACCGAGCCAGACGCGTAGGCGCTCAAAGGGAAGTTTCAACCCCCGCCGGGTTTATATTTAGCAGAAAATCAAAGGTGGGGAATAAGTAGAGACGCTGCTGAGAAATCCACAATGTTACGTCTAGTCCAGGTAATCCATGGATTGGTCGTTGTTAATAAGAGGCGCATTGTCTTGCGCTATAAAGTCGTAAAATACGTCATAAAATGTGCAGCTAGAGTATCAAATTATGTGGTTATGCGCTAAAACTCATGAAATATGAGAGAATGAGCTCATGAAAAAATACACGTGTAATAACGCGAGGGAATTCGCCATCATATTTCTCGTGAAACCCGAAAATAATAGTAATGATCACGCTGGCATATACGGCGGGCGATGAGAATTTACTTGGTTTTTCAAATCCGTTTGGAAAGAACTTAACCAAACAACAGACTCTAAAACAGTTTGGAAAAATTATAAATCTAAAAAATTTCAATACATGATATATTCGGATTTCTTTGAGAATACCTTACTTAGAATTAACCAAAAACAATCGAAGTAAAAAATTAACAAAAATCGGGTAGAAATTTCTGCCTAGTGGGCGTGGTACTTAGCATTACCGTTCCTAACACGATTGTATAGATGATTCTATGCTTAGTAAGTAGCTAATCTCGAAACAAACAGCTCCATGGGAAATTATTATGAAGGAAGAACTGAGCGCACCCTACAGGGTGCATTGAGCGCTGGAGGGTTAAAACCTCGGTTCGATTTTGATCGTTATTTTCGTTTCTTTGATGTCAAATGATCTTCTTGTTGAAAGTTGAATAATTAAACTCAAGAGGCTATCAATTTCTCCCATGGCTGTGTCGCGAAAAAATTCGTTGACCCCCAGCCAAAAGACATATCTATGACAATAATACGCACCTACCTGTTACTCTTTCAATGATTAAACAGAATTTTTTTCTAAAAAAATCTCCGATCGCACGTAATATATCGGAGTATTCTACAGAACCTTGCTTCAGAGCTACCGATACGTAGCTATGATTTTGTTGGTATCGCGTTGCATTTTTTGTGGCAAAAAAATTCGTCGCGAAAAATTCTTTAATCTAATCCCCAGCCAAAAGACATATCCGGGTCAAAATATCAATCTCTAAGCACTCAGCACTACCCTCATAGGAGAACTAACGCCAACCCGCAAAATCTCTGAAAATTTCATCGAGTTCAGAAAATAACTTCGTACAAATTTGCCCGTTACAATTACAGACAGACAGACACGAAACCAAAATTGTCCAGGAAAGTCTAAAACATAAAACGCGAATGGAAATTTTGATTTTGGAGAATATATTTGTTTAACCTTGAAAAGTGAAAACAATACTTCAGAATGCTCAGACGCAAAATACACACAACGAACATGATTGTTTTGGTTATTTTATTCATTAAAAACTTGAGGTCCTATGCAGGAAAACATAACATGAGTAGGAGGTGTTTCAGCAGATTTTGATGAAATTTTCAGGGATGAATTTAAATTTCGATGATCAACTAGAGGAAGCTATGAGCCAAATATGTTGTTTACAGTGAATAGTGTTTGTCGCCATATCAGTACAGTGAAGGTTAATGTAATTTGACTGAAGCAACGACGAGTGAAACGAGATCTTAAGGAACCTAGGTTATAAGAGAAAGACAGTAAAGTGATCCTTTTGGTTGGCATAACAACCACACCCCAGTGAGATATATGAGTCCTTTCATTGAGTAACGCTCTTCGATTCGATCCAATTCAAAATTAAGTAGTAAAGAAATTGAAAAACTTTGAAGTAAGACTGTAAGTTTGAGCTCAAAATCTTCGGTTAAACAGGGCTTACACTTTTTAATGGTTACTTTGTACCGGTCATTTCAGATCAGAAGTTGTAGGTTAACCCTAATTAAACCACGGTGTCACAAGTGTTCCCGAAAACATTTTAGGAATTCCACAGCTGTCACAAGGTGTCATCAGATTAAATTAATTTAAATTGCAATTTAAAAATAAATTAATGGACAGCTGAATTTTTGAACTATTTTCTGTAAGTGGTTAAAAGTCAAAAAAACAATGTTAGGACAAAAATTTTGAAAATTTTTTCATCGATTTCCCAAGAAATGTTTGTCATAACTCAATTTTGAGGCTTCCAATAGCCCACAAAAAATTCTACTGTCAATTAAACTTAAAATTGCAATTTAATTTTGGTTACTCCAATGACATTTTGGGACACTGTGAAATTCCTGAGATGTTTTCGGTGACACTACTGATACCACCAACCAATTAGGGTTAAAGTCTGAAATAAACTAGGCGAAATTCGAAGGCATAATAATTCAGACGAATTCACAACCTATTTAAAAGGATAGGTAATGCCAATGTTTCAGGGATTAAATGGTGTCCATTTAATTATTTCAACATAATACGGATTCTTATTCATACATTCTCTTACGATACAAAATGTATGATAAGAAGCGGGAGTATTGTTTCCACTTTTCAACGTTTAAAAAACATTATCTTTTACATTTTAGAAATTCTTGAACATTTTTGGTTTCGCGTCTATCATGAAATCCTTGTACGGGCAAAACTATACGAAGTATTTGTCGATTTCGATGAAATTTTCAGGGATTGTACGGGTTGGAGTGCAGATGGTCCCAAAAAACGGGAAAAACTGTTTATTCAGTAAAGTTTTTCCCATTTTTCGTCGGTAATTGTTGTTAGATTTTCAGTTTTTCAATTCTCTAGACTGCTATACTAATGAATTTCAAAAATCCTCGAAAATTGCAAATGTTAGGAAACTTTGAAAGTTTGAGCGCCGGTAATTTCGGAAAATACTGGCCCGGAATGCTCGACCGACTGAGACCCAAGGTACTAGAGATTTAAGAGATTAAAGTTTACTTAGAGATTTAATTACTAAGAGATTTAAGTTTCGAGGTTAGCTACAATGCATCAGATCATCCATACAATCGGGTCCGGGATATGAGGAAGCTACGTACACACACAAAATCTGTGCAAATTTGTGTGTTTGTAATGTATTTTCTATATCTGTATTGGCACAACTACGAAGTATATTCGTTTATAAGTTCAAGCTTGAGTCTCGTTTGGATTCAGTTTACTCATCAGCCCTCCAGAAGTAATCTTCAGCTCAACTTATGGTTTGGCTGTGTCAGAGAAACTACTGGAAAGAGCCCAGTCCGTTCGCTCATCGCTCGTAGCTAACCCCTTCAGTCGATTCAGCATAACAAAATCTTATCTTACAAGACAACTCATGTATTTCATACGACATCTTATGCCGATATCATTATTTTTTGTTCTCACAACAGACAACTGCGTCTTGAAACTCGGCTTGATATTTCCTTTCGTCCATTGGGAATGTAACAAGGAGAATACCTTGATAGACTCGAAAACTGAAAACGATTACACAATAGATCTTCTAAAATGTTGTCCTTGTAAATTACCATAACTTTTAAAATGATTACCTACCATAAAAAAGCTCTTGATGGGGCTGAAGTGTAAAATGTCAATGGAATGAAAGTATTCAATTCAATTTAAAGACAAAACCGGAATTTTTCCATGAATTATTGTTATTTTAGAGATCCTTCTACACCTAAAAATATTTCTAGGTACTTTGTTTTCAGCAAATTGGAAAATCAGTTTTTGGTTTCTGAGCCACCCATAATTATCCTGTAAAAACGCTAAAGATTCGATGAATGAACATATTTTTCTACTTGTTTCATAGAAAAATCAAAACTGGTTGGAATAATCCGAAATATTAGGATTGCTTCCGAGTCTACCAGAGTTGCGGAAACATTATTTTAACTTTTGAGGTTTGTTGAAAAAATTCCTTCAAATTCAAAGTGTCCGCTTGCATTTGGACAGACCTGTCTGCATTCTCCCGTGAGAAGAAAGAACATCTTGGAACCAACGCAGGAAAAGGCTCAACTTGAGGATTTGTCGAAAAATCTTGAACAGCTCAACTACAGATTTAGGTTTTTAGAGATAGAGTTATCCTCCACATCTAATGACAAAACGTTCTTTTCGAGGGGTTTCCCGAAAGTTTTGAATTATTCAAAATTTTTGTTTAGCTGTTTTTACTTTTTTTGTTTAGCTGTTTTTACTTTTACAACAATATTAGTCTTCTGTGTCCCTAATAACTGTGACGGGCAAAAAACACTCACAATCATCAAAAAAAGGTTTGTAACACCCTGATTGACTCAGAAATATGCACGGAAAAAATTTGGTATGGATTTTATTTCAAAAACTTCTTACTACAAGATTGAAAAACAGAAACAACTTTATTTGGATTAATTTATCCATTTGAAAGTGTATTATTCTTATTTGTTTTAAAAACCGGCAAAAAATTTGAATATACACTTGAAATTGACTTTGTATTACTTCCTTCGAGAACAGAACAACTGATGGATTCTTGATCATATCCTACATGAAACAATTTTTTTAACTGATTTTGCGCCTCTTCGCCTGCGAGCTTTAATTACGAGTACATCTGCAGGAAGTATTACAGAGTAGGTACTGGAGTGATTATGCATGTTTTTTTTTTTGGACAATTTTTAGGAAGATGTGTTTTTTGGGTTTTGTTCGTCCTTTTTCTGAGGAAACATTGTTTAATGGAGAAAATAATCAAAAGTACAGAAATATGTTCTCGCAGTAGGTGGATAATATAGATTAATGAAGTGATTTATTAAATATTTTTCACAAATTTAAGAGAATTTTTCAGTTTTTTTCTGATTTTTTAGAGAAACAAATTTTCAAACGGAAAAATTGATCCAAATAAAGTTTTTTCATTATTTCAATATTGTAATTAGATACACTTTTAAAGAATTAAGAACGCAAGTTTTTCCCGTGTATATTTCTGACTAATTCAGGGTGATGCAAATCTTTCATTTGTGTACTATTTGATTTTGATGCAATTCTTAGAGATTGTGCGGGTTGTGATTATTGTCTCCGAATAAATGGTGATCAACTTTCAATCCTCAAACCTCTTTTTCTCATTATAAGAGCTGACTATTATGGGTTGAAATTTGATTTTTTACTTTCAAAACAGGATTTTGCTCCTTCGAAACCACAAATTTGCACCACCGAAATTTGAAAAGTTTATTAGAAGCGAGTAAAAATAAAATTACGTCACTACTGAACAATCTCTCCCACGTGTAGGAGCGAGATGGAGATTCGTCATTTTTGACGTCAATTGGTTTTTACTCGCCCTTTCCTCTCTTCAGTGTTGTTCAGTACGTTTCTACACAGAACTCTGAATAAAAATCACTGCACATATTAAACAAAAGCTACTGAAAACCCGCATAAGCATTCCACTTATTGCAACTAGAGGAGACAAACTTTCAAACAAACCCAGTTGGTCAACAAGCTCTTATCCCTTTCGTGCCGACCGCCACGTTATCAATATTGCAAACGCTATATATCAACCGGAAAGGCTTTTTCTATTTCACACGGTCTACAAGAGCACGCATAAACTCCATGTTGGGGACGAATAAATTACCAGAGGTCATTACCAGGGACAGAGAAAAAAGTGCCATTGGGCGTGGCAGATGATTCCCTGCGAGACATTTTTCATGAATTTCTATCTTTATTTTTTCATTTTTCCAAAAGTGAACACAATGCTTTCCTAATTTATTTAAACTCAGAAGCTACACAAGATACATGAGGTAGAAGGTACCAACCAATTGCCTATCAATATTTAGCCTTTATTTTGACTTAAAACACCCTGGTGGTAAAATGTATTACTCGTAGTGATCTATTTTAACTCAAATTATGTTTAATGAAATTCAATTTATTTGATGGCACCGAAAATTTGGTCCAAAAGCTTCGTAATTGATTTATCGAACAAAGTAATACTCTCAAAGGTTTATTTTGTGCAAACACCAACAATATGAGTGTCACTCAAGGACCAGCATCGCACATCTAAAATTTTATCGTAATAGAGGTGGTTTTGGTTCATTATTTTCAAAAATAAACCTTCTGAATTGAGAAAGAAACAAGTTTAACACCTCCTCAAAATTTGATGATTCACGTCAAAAATACATAAAATCCAAAAATTGAATTAAAAAAAAAAAAAAAATCCATCCGTCTGCTGCCCGCGCTAATTTTTTGGTTACTAGGTACCAATTTTGATGTATGGCCTCTACTTGGGGTCTTGTGCCACGAAGTTTTGTTTATTGTCAGCCACTTCTAATGGGAGAAAAATAGGGGTTGAAATTTTCAAATGACCCTAACTTGAAAACTATCGATAAAAAGGTAATGTTTTTTCATCAATTTAAAATAGAATTGAATTTTCAGAATCGAATGAGACCACCCACAGCTCTGTAGGACAAACCGTTCGGTCCCTATAAGGGGAGGTCTCAGTCGGTCGCCGTTCGTTCCTCGTTTCGGGTTAATATTTCCCTAAATAACCGGTGCTACAACTTTACAAGTTGTACCTAAATTTGAAATTTTCAAGGATTTTCAAAATTCATCAGTGCATCAGCCAAGGAATTGAAAAACTAAAATATTGCCGCTGGAATCATCAAAATCAAACAATAATTACCAGCGGAAAATGGGAAATACCGTTTATTCAGCTAGGTTTTTCCCCCTTATGGAAAAGCCCCGTTCCATTCAGACAAGTCATACTGTGAAATAATAAACTATTGAGTAATAATTTGCAGCGTTTTTATTATATTTTTCGCGCCCGACTCACAGGTGTTGGTTTATTGCACTGCCTCTAGGGCGTATATTTCACGCGATATTTCTCATTTTATTGATTCCAAGTCTACCAAGGTAGCGGAAGCTTACTTTCATTTTTCAGTTCAAAAACATTTCTCCAAAATCAAAATTTCTATGTGCGTTTTACGTTGTAGACTTTCCTGAACAATTTTGTTTTCATGTCTGTCTGTCATGAAATCCTTGTATGGTGCAATTTATACGAATTTATTGTCGGAAGTCGATGAAATTTTCAGGGATTGTACAGGTTAACGTGTAGATGGTCCCCTATGGTGGTAGTGAAAGTACTTAGAGATTGATGACAACCTACAACCACATGACAGACTTTGGGTGTTTTATCTTGTTTCTTTTGTTTGTAAATCACATTCTAGGGTTCTGGTAAACTTGTTTGTAAATTACATTTTAGGGTTTTGATGTTCTCTTGAAACAATAGAGATGCTCAAAAGCAACAAATTTTATTTAGGAAAGGAAAGAAATTATATTTACTTAAGGAAAAAAACTAATACGAATGAAATCACTCGCGACAAGATTGTGGAAACATAAAAAACGGTGTTAAGATGAACTTAGTCTATTTCCACGAAAATAACGAGTTACAAAGTTAAATCGATTTCGAACAATAAGTTATTGTTTGTTACTGATGATGACCTAACCGTTGAAATCGATTTAACTTTGTAACTCATTATTTTTGTGGAAATAGACTACGTTCATTTTAATTCCGGTTTTTATTAACAAATTAATTGTATTTTATGAAGGAAATATTGGGCGAATATTTTTACTTTAACTATCTGAGGACCTTCTCCAGCTTAAAAGCCAATCCAAAGCGTTTTTGAAGGTGATGTGTGTGGCTTATATGCTTCAATGGATTCGATTTCACCCCGCTTACGAACCGGGGCTTTGGTTTAGGTGGTTTCCGATCGAAACAAAAGACGAAAAAAAAACCGAATTCAATGAAAAGGCGTTCTCCACTCCTGGCGACACGTCATGTCCGTGCTGATACTGACCCCCAGTGAATGGGACGAGACATCACCGAAACTCCATTGTAAAAGTGAACGGGAGGGGAGTAATTAAAATCCATGATCGGGCTTATTAAATCAATATTCGCTAGGGGAACAACCAGTTGGACGTGGTTGGTGAATTGTAGACGAGATTTACTACAGCTTGCCTTCAAAATACTCTTGGCTCACCCAGGAAAGGGTGTTGGTGATAAAAATAAGCAAAGACAAGATTGGTGACGTATAGAGTATAGAGTGAGACTTTAATGTACGAGCAAATCATCATCGAATAATGCCACCATTTATTAGCTCTTCAAAGAAAATTACATGCCCGATGGGCTACTTTCATAGGATTACTGTAATTCCAAAACGCTGTCGCCACATCATGTCGTATGAAGTTTGGGACAACTTTTCAGAAGAGGCAAAAAACCTATAAAACCTTAATTTTCAGTAAAATTTCAATAATATTCAATGTTCAGGCAAGACACCCTGACAAAAGAACTTAAATCATTTACAAGAGTGTAAATTATTCCAACTTAAAATTAAAATAATTTTAAATATAATATAATAATTAAATATAATATAATAATTTTAAATAGGACAATGTTGTGTGATATTTGGAGCCTCATAGGACATGTGAAAAGTATGTTGCATAGAAAGTTGACTCCTTGAGAACTAGGCAGAGAGGTATTAAAAACTTGTAAATAAGCAATTATAAGAAAAATAACGTAGAGTATTTATTGTTGATAGGTCGAAAGTAGTAATACTTGAATCTTTTCTGTTATTTTTAGACGTATCAATATCAATTTTAACGTTTCGTTGGTAAGACACGAGTAGGTATTTGGAACAGGCCTACTTCAATTTTGAGTTAGGTAACTAGGTGCACAGAAATATACTTACCTCCTCGTCTTATGCTCGAAAAAAGAGATGAAAGAGAGATATTTAAAACGAGTAGTAAGTTAGGCAAATTGCAATAAACTTGATGAATCTAAAAACGTCTGCCAAGTGGGTGTGGCACATTGCTTCCTCGTATCAATAACCCGATTGTATAGATGATCCGATCTGTGTAGCTAATCTCAAAACATCAATATCTAAGTACCTTCCACTTACCCTAATAGGAGACCATCTACACGCCAACCCGAAATTCCTGAAATTTTTTACCAAATTCGGATGGAAAATATAGAAATTATATTACTGGGATTTTATGTTTGCGCTTGCGCAGAGGTTACAGTCAATCCGGGTTCGATTTTCATAGTGACCATCTACATCCTAATCCGCAAAATCCCAAAAAATTTCATCGAAATCGGTTGGAAAATGAATAAGTTACAAGGATATTCACGTTTGCGCATGCGTAGTAGCTACGGATTTCATGACAGACATAGTCAGAAAATTTCTGACCCATTTAATGGACCCGAAATTATTCAGGAAGGCCTGAAACGTAACGCGAGTGAAAATTTTGATTTTGGAGAAATGTTTTTTCAACCTTGATAAAACTAAATAAAAACTAATTTTTTTGAACTAAAAGATAAAGTACTATACCTAGTACCAAAGTATGAAATCCAAAAATAAAAACTAATTTAATATAATAAAATATAAAAGATGATTTAAAAGGTGGGCATGATAAGAGATAGTTCTTCACTGGCCATTACTCCCTCATCAGCGCTTATCACTACATCGCATCTCGCAGGTTTGATTCCTGCAGGAGATACGCTCTCTTTGAATCTCTTCCCAATGTAAACCGAAGAAACTGATTTTCTCTTACGATTTTCAAATTTCATTCCCTTGCGCTTCGCGTCATGATCTTACGTTTTAATTAGGTGTTGAGTAATTAGATACCTGTAGGTTTTACTCTACTAGATTCAAGTGCTAGTTTTCTGTAATTGTTTACGCCAGAGTTCAGGGTTTTGCTTTCTATTTGAGTGTTTTTTTAAAAATAGATTTCACAGTAGTTGCATTCTGAATGAAGTGCCTTACTTACCACCCTTATTTCGGGCCAAAACGATCAGGAAGGGCGGTTCATGGTCATTTCGCCTACGATTCGTGAGTTTTGAGTGAACAGTTAATCAGAAAAAAGCGGATACGGTCAGCTTCGAGCACTTTACGAAGAGTGGAGGTTAATCATCTCGATCACAGCTGAATCGTCGAACATTCACCAATATGATGAGGTTGGGTATGTTCCTACCAAGGTAGAAATATTATGTAACTTCCATTGACAAATATACATAGATATTAATATTCTGAATTGGTGAATTCATGCCACTACATCCTGCACGCAATTACATTTGAATAAATGTCTGCCAAAAGGGTGTGCCATACTTCCTCGTATCCATAACCCGATTGTATAGATAATCCGATGCATTCTAGCTAATCTCAAAACAAAAATAAGGTCGCCAATCCGTTCGTCACGTCAATTTGCATCGCGTGGTGGAATATGCCCATAAGTTCATACGACATGTTGCAGTGACATCGTAAAAAACGTCTGCCAAGTGGGTGTGGCACATAGCTTCCTCGTATCCATAACCCGATTGTATAGATAATTCGATGCATTCTAGCTAATCTCAAAACAAAAATAAGGTCGCCAATCCGTTCGTCACGTCAATTTGCATCGCGTGGTGGAATATGCCCATAAGTTCATACGACATGTTGCAGTGACATCGTAAAAAACGTCTGCCAAGTGGGTGTGGCACATAGCTTCCTCGTATCCATAACCCGATTGTATAGATGATCCGATGCATAGTAGTTAATCTCAAAACATCAAAACAAGTTAATCTGTAACATCCCTGAAAATTTCATTGAAATCGTACGGAAAATGTTGAAGTTATGGCCGTTACAAGGAATTCACGTTTGCGCATGCGCAGTGGCTACTATCTGTCCGAAGGAGGTGATTTTCTAAGGGGACCATCTAAATACTAATCTGTAACATCCCAGAAAATTTCTTTGAAATCGGATAGCAAATGTAGAAATTATGGACGTTACCAGGAAATTCACGTTTGCGCATGCGCAGTGACTACTATCAGTCCGAAGGTGGTGATTTTCATAGGGGACCATCTAAATACTAATCTGTAACATCCCTGATAATTTCATAGAAATCGGACAATAACTTCGTATAGTTATGCGCGTTACAAGGAATTCATGACAGACACACAGACAGACAGACACACAGACAGACACGGAAGCAAAATTGTTCAGAAAGGTCTAAAACGCAAAACGCGAGTGGAAATTTTGATTTTAGGGGACCATCTAAATACTAATCTGTAACATCCCTGATAATTTCTTTGAAATCGGATAGCAAATGTAGAAATTATGGACGTTACCAGGAAATTCACGTTTTCGCATGCGCAGTGACTACTATCAGTCCGAAGGTGGTGATCTTCATTGAGGACCATCTACAACCTAATCCGAATAATCCTTGAAAATTTCATCGAAATCGGGTAGAAAAAGTGGAAGTTATGGCCGTTACAAGGAAATTCACGTTTGCGCATGCGCAGTGGCTACTATCAATCCGAAGCTGATGATTTTCATAGGGGACCATCTAAATACTATTCTGTAACATTCCTGAAAATTTCATTGAAATCGGTTGGAAAATGTGGAAGTTATGGCCGTTACAAGGAATTCACGTTTGCGCATGCGCAGTCGCTTCTATCTATCCGGGGATGATGATTTTCATAGGGGACCGTCTACACACCAACCCGCACAATCCCTGAAAATTTCATTGAAATCGTACAATAACTTCGTATAGTTATGCGCGTTACAAGGAATTCATGACAGACAGACAGACAGACAGACAGACAGACACACAGACACACAGACACACAGACACACAGACACACAGACACTGAACCAAAATTGTTCAGAAAGGTCTAAAACGCAAAACGCGAGTGAAAATTTTGATTTTGGAGAACTTTTTTTTTTCGTCCTTGAAAAGTGAAAACAAAGCTTCCGCTACCTTGGTAGACTCGGAAGCAATACCAGTGTGTTTCCCTTACGTGACAGTTCGCAAGAAACCATTGCTCCAAAAACTGATTTGTAATTTTAATGGTATTTTGGACTGAAAGTTTCTTAATTTGACACTTAACTTAATAAATTGAAAAAGAAACTAGTAGAAAGAAATTAGTAAGGCATGCGTTCCAGGAAACGTTCAGTAAGCAATAAAAGAGATTAAGCGAAGCCAGTAAGCGATAAAACATAATTTTTTACTTACCTTTCTAATGCAAAAAACTGTTTCTCTCAATGTAACGTTTTAAAATTCACGATCTATGATGCCCAACATGCGAACTCGAGTTCCCCCTAAGCCCCAGAACGGTGGCAGCCTGGCGCCAAAGCCGTAGGTAGCAATTCGTAAAGTTGAACTTACATCTCATAGTTTTGGTAGGTAGTCTGTAGATAGTCACATCTATATTTAGGGTGGAACACCCAAAAACCCGCAAATCGGTTGAGATTTGAGGATTAGGTAGCGCGCTCAAGGTACTGCCAGAATGAGCCACATTTTTATTAAATAATCCCCAGGTCCTCTCCCTTAAATACAAATTTTGGAATTTTGGCGACGTAGTGGACAACCAGATAGATTTCGACGTCGAACAAAAAAAGAACCACTCAAATCGTTTAAAAACTAAGGCCTTGTCAGAGAAAAACGATTTTGTCTCATAGGACGTCAAAACATCTACACATGTGTATGTCATAAGCACACACAGACATGCCTATGATACACACACAGATACAGAGAGCTATGATTTTTTTCGAGGACTTCGATTCAGAATAGTCTGGACGGACTTGTATGTGGTTGATTTTTTGACATTTTCATGTCTTTGCTTTGGCACATGAACTGAAAACGCTGCAAATTATTACACAATGGTTTATTATTTTTCTATATAGACCACTCGTCTACAAAATCACCAACCATCCAATACCAATGAAGAGAAGAAAAAAAAAAAAAAAAAAAAAAAAAAAAATCAAGAAAAAATCAAAAAAAAAAATTAAAAAAAGATCAAAATCACCAACCATCGATCGCATTGTGGTCAGCGCTAATTTGAACGGAGATTAGGCCTCTTTTGCGATTCACACTCGTGTTTTGATTTATATATATATATATTTCAATAAAAACCCTTAAATTTTCGTAGGGAGCGAACGGTTTGTCCTACAGGGCTCCGCGGGGTCTCAAAAAATTCTAAAAATTCTATAAAATCTTAAACTGAAGGAAAAACAATACCTTTATATCAAAATTTTTTGAGTTAGGGCGTTTTCAAAATTTCAAAATTGATTTTGGAACCCTTAGAAGTGACCTACATCAACCAAAAGCTTCGGGGCACAACTAGACCCCAAATGGAGCCTACATACCAAATTTCATCAAATTCGGTCAATGCTAAGTGGCAAAAGTGCCGCGTACGGCGTACGGCGGACGGCGTACGGCGTACGGCGGACGGCGGACGGACGGCCAAATTTTTATTCGATTTTTGGATTCTACGTACCTTGAAACGTAAACCATCAAATTTTGAGGGGGTGTTAAAATTTTTTTTTTCTTGGTCGATTCCAAAGGTTCATTATTGAAAATAATAAACCAAAATCGTCACGAAAACTTTGATGCTTGGGTAACTATGACAATATTATAACAACCTTACTTCACTACCTTGTTGTGTAGTGGTTGACATGAAAATGTCCCAATGTGTTGCAGACTCGTATGCAAGCATTTAAAATTGAGTTTATGATTTCGAATCGAGTGTGAAGCGTTTAGTTCTTTCTCCTAAAGTTTTCCGTTGAATGTTGTCCTTCACTCTAGATTAATCTTTGTTGTCAAAATTAGAAGTACCTAGGTATGAAGTCGATTCACAACTAAAATTATGGAATTACCCGTATACCGTTTTCATTGCTCATCAAATCATAATGGTAATATCGTTAATAATAGATTAGCATTCATCTGGTTCTCATGCCCGCAAATTAAGCTCCGGTCGACTCATTAGGTAACACTTCACTGAAACTCAACTCTGCAAAATACCAAGTATTTTCAAAGTAATTCCTACCATTTTCGATTATAATGCGAGAATATGAAAACAGTGGGTTCAAATAATTGATCTAACCGTGGGAAACCAGAGTATAACTTTCAGCCTCGAAAAACATGACATAATTATGACGTAATTTAACTTCTAGATGGAGCCTGTGTCGGTAACGGTTGAAAACCTTCACAAATATACCTAGATGTTTTGAAAAAGTAGGTATAGATGTTTCCCGTCGTCATTCTTATCTCTGGTGGGTGAGTGACTCATCATCTATTCATGTTTACGATCTCCTACTTACATAGTTTTAAATTTGGTTTATTATTTTCAATAGCAAACCTTTGGAATCGACCAAGAAATTTTTTTTCTACCCCCGCTTTTCAAAATTTGTTGATTTGCGTTCCAAGGTACGTAGAATCCGAAAATCGAATAAAAAAAATTTTCCGTCCGTCCGCCGTACGCCCCCGTGCCCGTGGTCAGTTGGGCCCCGAACCTTTAGGTTGATGGCAGTCACTTCTAAGGGTTAAAATTTTGAAAACCTTCTTAGCTCAAAAAATTTGGATGTAAAGGTATTGTTTTTCCATTAATTTAAGACAGTAATGAATTTTTTGAATCGAATGAGACCACCCGAAGCTGTGTAGGATGACCGTTCGATCACAAGTGTGAATCGGAAAAGAGGCCATATCTTTATTCAAATTTTTGCTGACCTAAATGCGATCGTTGTTCGTTTCTTCGAATTGTACTATTTTTGTCCTTAGCAACCAGTAATCAAATTTCCTCATGAAGGTACCCACAACTCCCTGTTACTTCGAACTGAGTGTGAAGCGTTTAGATCTTTCAAATATACTTGTTTATTCAATGATACAACGCGGATGGAAAATAAGTCCTCCGAAATCAAAATTTCCACGTGTTTTACATTTACATTTCTATCGTGGCTCTGTGTTCGCAAGTTCTTGAAAAGGGCAAAACTATGAGAAGTTTCAATCCCATGAACGGTCCCCTATGAAATACATAGCCTCAGGATTGTCAGCAGCCTCAACGCACGAGCAAATGTGAGATCCTTGTAACAACCACAACTACGATACTGAAGTTTTAAGGTTACATTGGATCATCTCAACAATATGGTTTTGGATACGAGAAACAAGGAAGGTCCACTCAGCAGACTTATCATTTTCCCCAAATGGTAGCAAATTTGATCAGTGGGGACTAGCAGGTACTCACGCTACCTAATCCTCCTTCTTAGAAGAAGAGGTTTCTCGTACAGGTTGAGGTGTAGTTCATATAGAGGCATGGAGGTTAAGGGAAAATCCTCACACTTCCGCAGGCACCCTCAAAATTTCTAGGAAGAACACCTGATTGGGCCCCAAGAAAAGGCGAAATATTTCTTTATAATATCGCCAAATCAACAATATTTCATTACATTGGCGCAAAAGTTTCTTTATATTGTTGCCAAATTTCCGTTCAGAGAATTCCAAGGTTCCACCCAAAAATATCCGGACTAACGTAAAACAACATAATACAACATAGCTGAAACCAGTCGTCCTCAACCGAGCTTCGTCCATCGACATTCCCATCATCCCTTCTACTAAATTATACCAATTGAATTTATTGATTTAAAAAAAAAAAAATTGGTCTACATAAAAATTTAGATGTACCAATTATGTAATTTTGTAATTATGTATTATACTTTTTTCCAATTTTGTGAGCTATGTGGAAGAGTTTTGGGCTTAAAAAGGAATGAATTATAATTTCACTTGAAGAAGATGTTATTTTTTATGCCTTGTAAGACCGAGCATCCAATTACCAGCGAACCAGTAAGAGTGTTTAGACCTTCCAGGAAGTGAAATCCCACGTCTAATCCTAGTAGGTAAAGAAATTACGATTCCTTCGGTATTGGAAAATCGTTACGCTGGACCTTTCAAATACAGATGGACTCCGACACAGAATCTTCCGATTTCCACGAATGAAACTCCACCGGCCTTCCCTTACTGTTGAACCACAGAAATACCACCTTTTGATAGCCCAGGTGCGGGTGACAGGTCGTCGCCGTTTCGGAGGAAGATAACTTGAACTTTTCCGAAGCTTTTAATGGGTCCTAGTCGAACACAGCGATACGATTGTGAGGGAGCATCGATTTACTTCAGACATCGATGGTTTGTTGTCGATATTGAACCAGTTGTCTCATTTTGCAGGTTCTGACTTCTTTCTTTTGATTGAGTCTTTTTTTGAGTTGAGACAGTGAAGATTTTTCGTTTTCCCAACAGTGCTTTTTTACCTTTGAAAAACCTAAGAAACATAACACCTAATAATTTTTTAAGATGACATTACAAAACAAATTTATGCTCTTTGCTATTTTTCGTAACCAAAAGTGATTCATACAAACATAACTACACGATGTTGACAACATTGATTCAACTGAAGAAATACTTGGAGGTGATTTGTAGCGCTATTGAATGTTCAGAAATAATCTTAGTAGCAAAACACTGTTAGTCGGCGCAGCATATCGAAAATCTGTTGAAACTCCTAAACGCTCGAATGGATACTGTTGGCACTAGAAGTTGCAGTCCTTAGTTCTTACATTTGCACACAAAATTTTCTCCTAAAATTCTTTTTTTAAATCTTATTTTTGGGCCGGCTACATCATCATTGGAAAGATTTAATTTCAGATTCCATCATGGGTGAAACACCGGCGAGAAGATCGTAATAACTCGTTTCCATTTCCCGCCTGTTGGGTTTTCGGGAAGGGCGGCCAACTCAATTTTAGGAGCTTACCGGTACGATTTTCTCTTAGGAGGAATTTCTTGATTCCCTTCCATGCTAATGAGATTAAGCCGATGTAGTTGCCTGATGGTTTGAAGTTGGGATGTGACAAGTCACGAAGATCTTAAAAACAGGTATTACCTATGATAAATACAAGACAAAATAAGAAAGTTATGGTCATGGGTGGTGCTATGGTGGACGGCCACTTAGTGTTCCTCAAAAAAATATATGGCATTAGTGGAGGAGTCAAAAGTTTTTAGAGATTTCCTCCAAACCTTATGAAGTTTTTTTTTTTTTTTAATCTGAAAACGCGAATGTGCTCAGAATTTATTAATGAAGGTAGCTGCAATAATTGCTAATAATAACTACAATTATTGTGGTTTTTGAGATTCCATTTAAATTTCGATATAACATCTGTATCTTTTTATTATTAAGTGTTATGAGGTAGATCCCTGTCTAATGAGTTCGTAGTCGACAATGGTCATAGACAGGGGGACCCGATTTCCCCAGTGCTCTTCAATATCCTCCTCCAGAAGATTGTTTCCAATGCCACTCTAGACACTAATAGGGGAACCATTTTTAACAAGTCTAAGGTCCTATTAGGCTTTGCTGATGACCTTGACTTAGTGTGCCGTTCAAAACAGGAACTAGGTCAAGCCTTCCAAGCCTTCCAGAAGAAGAACAGGCTGGTCAGCATGGACTGCAAGTTAACGGGGACAAAACTAAGGTGATGGTAGTGTCTAGAACAGGGAATCACCCTGAAGTTTGCGATATTCAGAGCCGCGAATTCCAGATAGTCGATAATTTCGTGTACCACGGATCACTGGTGACGAATAAGTGCGAAGAAGATGCTGAAGTGAATAGAAGAATTACTGCTGGTACTTCGCATTCGCCAAGCTTCTAGGAGACAGAAATTTGTCAAGAGCGATCAAACTTAGAATTTACAAGACTCTTATAAGACCTGTGGCAACTTATGGGTGTGAGACTTGGGTTTTAACTAAGTCTAATTCCAGGAAGATGGACTGCTTTGAGAGGCAAATCTTGAGAAGGATATTCGGCCCAGTTTGCGAGAATGGAGCATGGAGGAGGAGAAAAAACAGAGATCTTGCCGGAATGTACAATGAACCTTCACTGTCCATTCCCGAACCCTGCGGCTAAATTGGTACGGTCATGTGAGGAGGATGCAAAGTGATAGGCACGTAAAAAGAGTGTTTGACCTCAAAAATGAGGGTACACGACCAAGAGGGCGTCCCAGGGCAAGGTGGAGAGAGTGATATGAGGCGCGCAAATATAAGATGGAGTGATGACAGAACAGTTTGGAAACGGGCGGTTATTCAAGCCAAAGACCGATTGAGTCTGTAGTGCTACAAGAAGAAGAAGAAGATGAGGTAAATCAGATCCAGCCCATAGTTATACATAATTACCATGAGCATTCAAAGCATCCCTAATAAAATCAAACCATTATTATCGTCGGCTGTTGAAATATAAAATTATCTTGATAGGGTGAATGGGGAATCAATTGACAGGGGGGAATGAGTGGCTTCCCTAGGGAGCAGGTAAACCCCCTATCACTGGGTAGGAGGTTGACAAAATATCCCATCAGGAGACCCTATTGTTCGTACATGACTGAGAAAAGCTGATACCACACATCATAGGATTGTGTAGACTTTTTTCAGCACATTTGTGTGCTTTGTTTCCTTGTGCAGCTGATAGGCAGATTTTCCGATTGAAGAATACAGCAACTTCATGACCTCTTCTTTTATTCTACCTCAGTGACTTTAATCGTAGCTTAATTGTGTAAAGCAGTTGGAGACCATGAAGCTCGCATGACTCGGCTTGCTATAATCTGTTCCTGCTCCTGTAAGCTGGGAAAAGACACGCAAATCGTGATTGCCTACCGTAGGAAACTGTGGAATTATGTTCTTACATTTTATTGTCTTGGATTTGAACCATTACAACAGGAGTCAATACCATTGGTGAGGAATGGTGGTACATTATACCTATAGTATAGCAAGTATGGCTCTTCCTTGATTTCAACGCGTATACGGGGAACATACTCGAAGGTACTCGTATGTTGCAAACCTACCCATATAAAGAGAGAACATCTAACCGATTTTCAGTTTTCTGTAGAGAAAGTATGACTGTTTCTTCGATAGGAATGCCTTATAATCCAGCCAAGAGAGAATTGGACGATTTATCTAAGAATTCTATCGCATATGTTAGGATGAAACATGAGTAATGCAAAATACACTACTGCTTCAGCCTACCCTGCAGGACTCGCCCTTGATCTTCAACATCCATTCCTATTACACAATTTCTCGAATTCAATCTGGATCCATCAGAATCTTCTTGGCGTCATCATTTATTCGAGTTCGTCATGATCTTAACCGATTGTGGCATTGGATCTTAAATTGGCGTCAAGGTATTTCATGATGCTTATGTGGAATCTCAAGTTTCACAATGTATTGCCCACGGTAAATATTTTTTTATTTTTGGGTTCTCAGGAGGATGTCCTACTTTGATAACTTGTAGGATTAACCAGAGATCATAGTGGGATGTGGGATCACTGACTGTACCAGGACTTCACGTGCAGTACCCAATGAAAACCCCCTTCAATCCGTCTGTACATGAAATCCGTCACATTTTGGCCCGTCCACAGATACAGCGGATGATACTAGAAGGTGCATAAAGGTCAAGGAAAATCAGCAGACCCGTGGTATCTACGATACTCGCTGTTTCACTTTCTTAGAGCAGAGATATTCGAAATTCTTCGAAAATTCGAAAAACAGGTGTCCCGAAACCAATCATCGATACTTAACTTATCGATTCTACAACTAATTTGCAAAAAATTTCCTCCTAGCACTTTTTTTACCCCTCAATCCCTCAATTTTCGCTTAAATAACTCGTTTTCTTCCAGTCAAATACAATTTTCCCTCTCAAATTTCATAGTGAACCTAGAAAATGGGTTACCGTTGGAAAGCTAATAAAATGAAGCCAATTGTAACCTTAAGATGGCCTCTGGAGAAAATCCTTATTTTACCAGGAAAAATTCCCAAAATATTTGAAAAAACAGAAATAGACAAATTTTTAAGTTTTAGGCAGAAACACTATACTAGTTGACAGTTTTTCTGAACTAGACAGGACCCCATGGAAAATGAGGGAGTTCAGTGCCGCAAGGTCGAAAACACGAAAAATAAAAATTCAAAGTGAAATAATGGTGGTAAAGTTGTTGCGCATTAGTTTCAGAATCGATTCCTGAAGTTTTGTTGATTGGCTTTGGGACACTCTGTACAGTGTCGAAGGAGAATGAAAACACTAATTTGCCACACTTTTGCTGTATGTTTTTTTCTTTTTTCTTTGACGCTTTCAAGTTGTTGACTATGACGACTATTGTAGCTTCTATAATAATCTTATCAACACAGATTCTCCATTCAATTCTCATAGTTTATTGCCAAGGCGACTGCATTGCTTAATAAGGTTTTTAGTGTAAAAAGCAACGGGAGGGACTCACCTGGAACAAAAGAAAAACGCTGCAAATCATTGCTCAAAGGTTTATTATTTTCTGTATAGATCACCCTTCTGTATAGATCACTGGTTCTCCATCAATAGTACCTACCACCATCTGTATTCTCCCTTGACCTTCCCTCTCAAATTTCAGCTTCCTGCGTTCAATAGGATTGAAAATGGCTTCAGAGCTCACTCAGCTGATCAGTGATCTGAAGAGTGAAGAATATCTCCTCGAATGCTGCAGACGCCTGGAAGAGCACTTCCATTCAATAGGAGTAAAAATGGTTTTGGAGCTCACTCAGCTGATCAGTGATCTAAAGAGTGAAGAAGATCTTCTCGAATGCTGGGGACGCCTGGAAGAGCACTTCCATTCAATAGGAGTAAACATGGCTTTGGAGCTCACTCAGCTGATCAGTGATCTAAAGAGTGAAGAAGATCTCCTCGAATGCTGGAGACGCCTGGAAGAGCACTTCCATTCAAAAGGATTGAAAATGGCTTCGGAGCTCACTCAGCTGATCAGTGATCTGAAGAGTGAAGAAGCCTTTGAGCAATGATTTGCAGCGTTTTTTACCCACCAACATTTTTTTACCTACCAGCTAGGTACTACCTACCACACCATACTGGCTTCACACCTTCACAATCAAGTTTATTAGAAAGAACTAAACGCTTCACACTCGATTCGAAAAATAGAAAGCTTCATATGGAAATTTGATTACTGGTTACGCAGAAGGCAAAACTGTATACAAATCGAAGAAATGAACAGCGATCGCATTTTAGTCCGATAAAATTTGAGTGGAGATTAGACCTCTTTTGCGATTCACACTCATGATTCTGTTTTATCGAAGGAAAACCTTCAAGTACTCGTAGGGACCGAACGGTTTGTCCTACAGAGCTCCGGGTGGTCTCGAAAATTTTTAAAAATTCAATACTATCTAAAATTGGTGAAAAAACGATACTTTTATTTCGAGAGTTTTCGAGCTAGGGCACTCTTGAAAATTTCAACCCTTAATTTTCACCCCTTAGAAGTGACTGACATCAACCAAAAGCTTCGCGGCACAACTAGACCCCAAATGGAGCCCATATACCAAATTTGAACCAAATCGGTCCAGTGTTGCTAAGAAAAGTGCCGCGTACGGCGTACGGCGGACGGACGGAAATTTTTTATTCGATTTTCGGATTCTACGTACCTTGAAACGTAAAACATCAAATTTTGAGGGGGGTTAAAATTTTTTTTTCTTTCTCGATTCCAAAGGCTTATTATTGAAAATAATAAACCAAAAATCAAGAAAATCAAAAAAATCAATCCAAGAAAATTCCTGAAAATGTCATCAAAATCGGGCATTAACTTATAGTTATGCTCGTCACAAGCGGACATACAGACACTAAACCAAAATTCGCGGGAGGAAAATCTTTATGAGGGACTTTTTTTTAACCTTGAAAAGTAAAAACATTGCTTCAGCTACCTTGGTAGTCCCGGAATACATTTTTTGAAGAATTGTCTTATTCACTTATGCTAGACCCCAAATGGAGCCCATATACCAAATTTGAACCAAATCGGTCCAGTGTTGCTAAGAAAAGTGCCGCGTACGGCGTACGGCGGACGGACGGAAATGTTTTTATTCGATTTTCGTATTCTACGTACCTTGAAACGTAAAACATCAAATTTCGAGGGGGGGTTAAAATTTTTTTTTCTTGCTCGATTCCAAAGACTTATTATTGAAAATAATAAACCAAAATAATTCATTCACTGAGTTCGAAAAGTATGACGTTGGGTTATGCCTCACATTCGAAGGACCTTTATAGATTCTGGTTCATCCACCCATTTTTCGTTCTCAATCGATAGTATACATCCTATGCCGCCTTCCTGAGAAGTCCATGCAGTCACTGGGGTTCCCATCCCGTGACGGCATAGCGGGAACTACAGACGACTGTGAGAACCTCCCGAACTACCTACGTGAAGGACATGTGTAATGGAAATCCTCTGGAAGAAGGGAATCGCCGGTCGAAAACACGTCGCCATTGTCCTCTTCTAAATAATATTCCAGCGGAACAAGAATGCGGTTGGCTTCCTTTGCCTTTCTTGGAACGGAAGGTAGCTATTAACTAGCAGTCATTTCGAGCATTTGTGACTAAGAGGTAGTTAGTAGGTGGTTTATCAATATCACAGGACTTGTACCTGTGAAGTAGACGGAAGCCACAGAAGAATAGTAATTGGGGTTGGAATACCCCCTTATGATGATTCACAAACAGGCATTAAAAATCACGTGATCTATCATACGATTATAAGTAACAAAAGAGGACTACAGTAGTTTTATTATTTATTAAATTTTCCCTGGTGGAATCGGTGTAGTGTCACGGTTACACAGCGAAGAGTTTCCACAGATCAAAAGATTGAATAAGCTGAAATCAGTTCGGGATGTGAAAAAAATTAGATGTGGTCTCATAGGTTCGAATTATCAAAGCACTTACCAATTCTTCCGTTTAATACTCAATGAGTTCTAGACTATCATTGTGGAGTAGGTACGTACCTACACTCTTCTCTACCACTTGTTGCATGATTAGGAACTTTTGTGAAGAACTGGAAATGCCTCGACAGTGTTAACTGCCCACAAGTTCATTATAGAAACATGACGTAATTTGAAAATTGCAGTCATGTTATCAATTCTAAATTGACCCAATTCCAAAACATGAAAGGAAAACACAAATACACCGAAGAACGTGTTGGAGTAGCGTGAGCACCAAACGAGCGATTGACGCAGTGTTGTTTGTAAACTATACTTCCGATTAGGCTCAGCTTTGTGTAAACATTGTAAAATTGGAATTATACGTCTGAGCCAAGATATTCTTGGAAGTAGTTATAGTACACATACGGTGGAGCTGCGCTCGCTGTGTAGTAATTTATATTCCTGAGGCAATCTTCAGTCGTCAGTCAGTTTGTACTATCAGTTAGAGAGTGGAAGTTTGTAATTGACGAAGATACCTTGAAAAATCCAGTTAATAGGATTTGTCAACGTTGTTCATCTTCGGTGGTTATTTTGGGGGTAATAGGGAATATGACGATGTAATTTTTCTCCAGTTTTGTGGAGCAAAATGTCAATTTTTTTAGTCCCATTTTTGCTTGTATTGTAGAAGCTCTTTAATATGACAAATTAACACCCAAGCATCCCATGTTTCACTAAAATCTTGCTCCTTTGTCATTGGAAGCAGTGGACACATAATTTTAAAAGACTATCGAAAGTACACGAAGAAATTTCCCCCTTAGAGGGAAAAACAATAAATCATGGATATGTTCATTGTTGTAGATATAATTTGAAAATTAAAATGATGAAATAATATGCACACAAGATATTTTATGAATAATTTTTCAATGAATTAACAGAATTTCTTTTTCTAAAAAAAACTCTCTGATCGCACGTGATATATTGCAGTATTCTAGAGAACCTTGCTTCATAGCTATCGATATGAAACTATGATTTTGTTTACTGGTTATCGCGTTGCATTTTTTGGCAAAAAAGTGTCGCGAAAAATGCCTTGACCCCCAGCCAAAGACATATTTATGTTAAATACCTTCTAAGTTGAGATCTGGTTGAGAATAGAAAGATAATGTTCACCCCCCCCCCCCCTCACGCCTTGACCAAAATTTGCACCTGTACACGTACCCTGAGGATTGTTTTTGAAATGGGTCGGAACAGGGGGCTCCAATAAAAACACACCGAAATGAAGGCGAAAGAGCATTTAAAAATTTAAATGCATGTGCATATCATGGAGTTACGTTGGAATACGATGGCATTACAGGGGCTGGAAGTAAAAATGGATTCTGTGCTGCACAAAGTTTCGCCATCCTGGAATTCAACATTTCATTTTGAATTAAACTATGATTTCGTGTATCAGAAGAAGCTTCTAATTACTTCCTTTAGTATGCTTCGTGGTATTTGGGGACATTCATGGATCTCAAATAGTTTTTCAATGTCCAAAGATCTGCCATTCCCATCACTCTACTAGTAATCTTATAAACAACATATTAAAAACTCTGAATAGGGAGTTAGAAACAACATTAATCGGGCCTGAAAAACTTAATTTTAAGAGCCAAGTCCTTAAAAACATGTACAATGATTACCCTTGCCGTGGTTCCCAGGAAGGAATTAAACTCGAATATGTCCGAAAAACACTTCATAGGTCCAAAGAATGTTCTAATACTCTAATCTGTTTATGAAAATGTTGGAATGGTAATCCCTATCACTTATTATTATGAGCTGGGTTCCGGCCATTATTCTCAGGTATTTTTGCTTCCGCGTCTATGAAGGTAGCGGAAGCTTTGTTTTCACTTCACAAAGTTGAGAAAAAATGTTCTTGAACAATTTTGGGTTTGTGTCTGTGTGTCCGCCATGAAATCCTTGTAACGGACAAAACTGCACGAAGTTATTGTCCGATTTCGATTAAATTTTCCTGGATTGGATGGTCCCCTATGAAAATCATGGCCCCAAAATGATAGTAGCCTAAACGTGAATTTCCTTGTAACAGCCTTCTTTATTTTCCATCTGATTTCGTAGAAATATTCAGAGAATTGTGCGAGTTACGAGTAGAGTAGTCCAAGGTGCATACGTAGTGATTGATTTGACACTACTAAGCTCTACACAATCGGGTTTTGGATACGAGGAAGCTATGTACCACACCCACTTGGCAGAAGTTTTTTCTCTTTCTTCTATCTTACAGATTAACTTAACAAAGCGTCAAAATGTAGCTATAATCCTCAGGTGTCCCATCCCGTTGATTTTGTGAACCTAGGACGACTCATGGCATTGTTAGTAAGAAATTAGTGCTAGAGGGTCCATGTCTCCCATAAGGTATACACTGGCTAGAAATAGTTTACCTTCTATTGAAAACGTTCCCTTTCTCAGCCTGACCAGAGTCGTACAAAACGTTTCCTCTCTATCTTCTTCCTTTTTGGGACTTCCTCCATGATCTACAGATCCCGGATTAAAGTAATAACTGAGATATTCTCAATCGTCTGTCAAAAGTTATGTACACAGATGTATTGTAGCGACCTACACAACTAATATTATTGTAAAGTGCTCATACTCACAGAGTTATGAAACTGAAGCTTTTTATATTCAATTCGAGCCATCCCCTGTTTATCAGACGAGTTTATTGCGGCGAAATCACGGAAGTGTTCACGTCATGTTTTTCCTCGTTGATGTGGCTTTATCTTTGTAGAAAAATTTAACCAGTATTTCTTTAGATATGAGTTTTTTAAACAACCATTCGACTCTATTAATACCCGTTAGTTTATGAAGCACCATTTCTTCAGTTCTTGATTCACAAAGAAGGAAATGTAAAACCACATGCTATGCATAAATAGAAAAACACCGTAAAAGCCATCATTTCATTGAGAATCGGCCGATTCTTATGTTTAGCTAGCAGAATACAATCTACAATTAGACTGCGGGGTCAGCTAAGTTTTTGCAATGAGAGTGGGAGATGTCAACCTGATTGTAGAACCACAATGATGGTGAATTGATGACGACAACAGCGTATTCTTCATGATTTTAGAGTAAATCGAAGATGTGCAGCCAGACCATAGCAGAGTGAACTGTGTGCTCCTTATCTTACACTCGTCCCTACTGATGAATAGTGTATCCAATTCTTCTATTTTACGCTCTTCCTGCGATCGAAGGGATTCAGAAATATAAATGAGTACCTATTTCAATGCTCAACGACACGTACAGTTTTCCAATGTAATTATATAGATTCAATAACTGCTATAGTGCGCAATGATACTCAAGAAGCGAAGAATAGCACAGAAAGCCATCAAAATAATTTTGATCCCACTTACAATTGACATTGGTAAGCTTCGATATGTGCTTAATCTACACTTTTCAGTAGTTAACACAGACCTTCAGAAGTAGGAAGTAGAAATGAACTGCGATGTGGAGTTGTGTAACGATAAAGACTGATTGAGCAGGAAAAATATCCACAAAACCACCTCGAATGCTGAACTGGGGGAGGTTTGAGCTGTTATCAACCTAACCTAAACGGTTCGTCGCGATTCCTGGTCGTCAAGAGTTCATTATTACGAGATAAGTAAGGAAAGTTGATCGTTTTGGGAGATACGTGAATGATTCAAGTTATTACAACTGCTACGGTTTTGCAGCACTGAATACCTACGGACAGTTGCAAGGAGTCGACTGAGAAGAAACAGATAAAAAAGAGGGCGTAACCTTCCCGATGATGTCGGGGGCTGCGATTCAGTCACTGAGTAACCCACATAAAATAATTGTTAGTTACAACTTGAAACTACATTCGAACATAATTGCGTGATAATTTTTATTACGATATGTATGAAGATGAGTAACAAATAGCAATAAATAAAAATAGGGTCAGGTGGGGTAAATTCATAAATCTCACTTGTGTTGCTACTCCCTCAAAGTACGATTTTAGCTTTTGTATTCTCTAAAGTTTCTACAAATGAAGTTTTTAATTCTTTGTGAATTGAGAAAATACCGGAAACATTCAAACGGCGCACTTTTATCTGTTGGGGGGCAAGTGCGTAAAAATAGCGGAACAAGTGAGTTTTCAACTTCCTTCCCGAATTATCGGTAATATAGATAATTCCTACTTAAAATGCTAATGAAAAATATTAGAAAATAGGGATTATTGAGGTACTATTTGAAATAATCTGAAAATTATTAACAAAACGGTATTCAAGTCAACTCGTGTATAACTAGCTCCTCCATCAAATTGCTCTGGTATTTTCTCACTATTTTTCCTAAAAAGAGAAAACAGGCAACATGAATCATGCAACGACGTACATGGGCGGGTGGGCAAGGGTAGTAAGCAAGCAAACTAAGTTAGGTAAGTGCATATTTGTGTGATGGTATAGGTGAGGTGAGATAAAGGTACATGCAGGTACTTTCTGATGTTGCTAGTCCATGAGGGTTCTCTAGGTTGTCCTCAAAAATGATTTTTTGACATTTTCATGTCTTTGCTTTGGCACATAAACTGAAAAATCGTCACGAGAACTTGCTCACGATACCAATAAACACTGTGTTGCGTAGAGAACAATCAACTGTTTTCTTATTTTGATGCTTGGGTACATGAACTAACAACCTTACTTCACTACCTTGTTGTGTAGTGGTTGACATGAAAATGTCCCAATGTGTTGCAGACTCGTATGCAAGCATTTAAAGTTTTATATTATAAAATGTAACATAAAACACACTTCTCTAAAGTTTATTTAGGTAATTATTATTATCATTTTTACTTTACAGGATTTTTTGTCAGCCCATAATTATAACTAATTTGTAGAAAATGTGTTCATGTAGGTAAGAGAAAGCTGCAAAAATTCATTGAACACCCTTAAATTATAGAGATTTTTCAAGACAATAAATGGAATAAGATATGTATGCTCCATTCCTCAGTGGTCTACCAAATCCGTTCGAAACTTGGAGAATAGAAATATATTCTCCAAGAAATACAGGCTTTTTGTGGGGTTGAAGAGAAGATGACTCAAACCCTTCTGTAGCAGAAGATAGTCTTACTACAAAGCTGTGTGTAACGGCTTTTTAAGTACCTACGTCTAAATGTGACTCTTCTTCGAAAATTACCTACGTATATTTGGTATGCAAGAAAATATTACATAATTAACGAACTCAACTGGTGACAAATTAGGGATCAACAAATGGTGGAAGTTAACATAAAATGTAGTGTCCACAACAGTAGTGTCCGCTACATTAACTATTTTAGAATCCTACAAGCGAATCTACTGTTACAACTCTTGACTGTATAGCTCTGTTTCCGGTGATGTATGGAACTCTTGCCTGATCTTGCAGTGTTTGTTACGAAAAGAGGGAATAGCCCTTCAACCCTCAAATGTGTAACGTACTTTGATTAAATATGACATAATGTATGAACCGAAAGATAGATATTATCCTTAAGTTGTTGGTGCCTTCAATTGATTTCATTCTAGATTGTTAAGGAAGCATAAGTGACTGACATGAAATTCTATGAGAACAAACGAAAAATTTGATCTGCTGAAATTTAGCTCACTTTCGTCAGCGATTCACACTCGTGTTTCTGACTCATCATTCGTCCAACACAGAGTAACTGAGGCAACCTGGCACCCTCGTGGTCAGATAAAGTTAACGAGCATTCAACTATTTTTGATCGTCTGGGTGGTATCATTCAGTTCTATAAATTGATCACCATGTTACATTGATGAAAAAACTACGGACGATTGACCTACGGTTCTACCGTCAGATCACTTTACGCCACACGCGTCGTGAGGTTTTGAATTTTCTCGCACTTTTTTTATACCGCGATGTGAAGCTTGTGAACTCCACAGGAACGTCATGCAATTTCGAAAGTGCAATTTCCTGTGCCATGAAATAATGTTCGTAACATTGAGAAAACAAATGGAACCATACTGTTAATCATTATTAAATAATGATGAAAACGTCATGAACATTCAGTGAAAGTATTTAATTATCCTCATTAGGCGAACGGTTGTTCCCTCAAAACTCTGGAAAATGTAGACAAATTTATAAATATGTTGAAAATTTTAAATTAATGAAAAATTAATATATAAATTCTTACCCCTTAGAAGTGACTGGCAAAAACATAAAGCTTCGGGGCCAACTAGGCCCCAATTGGAGCCAATATAATATATTTATATACAGGGTGTTTCACGAAAAGGTTACACCCCCCTTAATTTTCGCAAAATACAGCGTAAAAAATTCCGACCAACGCAATTCTTCATGATTTTTTGTGAGGATCTCAGGAAAAATACTTTTGCGCAAAAAAAAGTTGCGCGCAATCGTGCGCAATTGACACTAACTTCATTTTTTCAAATCGAACCCCCCCTTTATTATTACAGATTCGGATTCTACGTCAAATTTCATGAGAAATTCATACCCACATCGATTTGTTTTATTGCGCGCAACCTGGCTTTTTGAACGCTCCAAGTTGCGCAACTCCACAATTGCACAAAAATTAGATTTTGGAGAACCCTTAGAGTGACACATGTTTTTTCATCATTTTTTAACGCTAAATCACATGGTGACATCCGTTTTTCAATTTGACTGGAATTTTTCAAAATAGCGGCCAAAAATTCGGTTGTTTTTAGTGAAAAAATCGCTCTTTTTAAATCGTTATAAGTTTTTAGGTAATTTTATCCAGTTCAAGCATGATCATACTGTCAGTTTTATTTTTAACTCCACCGTAGGAGGCCCCAAGCCCGTGGTTCAAAAGGAGATGAGAAAATAAATAATAAACATGATTTCGACCTCAAAACTGATGTTTTCGTGAAAGAAATGTTAATTTTCCCTCTTAAATCTTGGCTTTTCTCAAAACGGTTGACACCCTGTGATTCAGCGTTAAAAAAATGATGAAAAAACATATGCCACAATAAGGGTTCTCCAAAACCTAATTTTTGCGTGGAGTTGCGCAACTTGGAGCGTTCAAAATGCCAGGTTGCGCGCAATAAAACAAATCGATGTGGGTATGAATTTTTCATGAAATTTGACGTAGAATCCGAATCTATAATAAAAAAGGGGGGTTCCATTTGAAAAAAATAAAGTTAGTGTCAATTGCACACGATTGCGCGCAACTTTTTTGCGCAGAAGTATTTTTCCTGAGATCCTCATCATGAAGAATTGCGTTGGTCGGAATTTTTTACGTTGTATTTTGCGGAAATGAAGGGGGGTGTAACCTTTTCGTGAAACACCCTGTATTATATATTATAATATAATACACATATTATATATTATTATATATTATATAATTTCATCATAAATGCCGCATTTTTCAAATTTCATGCCGCAGGCGGACGGAAATTTTTTATTAGATTTTTGAACTCTACAAACCTTGAAACTTGGATAAACCATCACAAATTTTGAGGGAGTTGCAGTTTTTGGTTTATTATTTTCAATAATGAATCTTTGGAATCGACCAAGAAAAAATATTTTTACCCCTCTCAAAATTTCTTGGTTTAGGTACGTTTCAAGGTTTACGTAGAATCCAAAAATCGAATCAAAATTGGCCGTCTGTCCGCCGTACGCGGCACTTACCTCAGTTAGCATTGACCGATTTTGATGAATTTTGGTATATGGGCTCCATTTGGGGTCTAGTTGTGCCCCGAAGATTTTGGCTGATGTTCATCACTCAAGGGTCGAAAAATAAGGGTTGAAATTTTGAAAACGCCCTAGCTCAAAAATTTCGATGTAAAGGAGTTGTTTTTTTTAATTTAACCCATTTCAAGCCACGGAGTAGTGAGAGGAGGAGGATGAACTGTTTTACAGGATGGCGGCTGAAATAAGGCATAATTTGCTCACCAATTGAGGGCGAAAATACTCTAAATTTTATGAATTTTACATTTTAATGGGATTTAAGAGGCCTCAGTTTTGCAAATCGATGTGATTTTTCCAATTTATTGTTGTTGGTAAAATTTAAAAATCTATTTTATGAACCGGAATTCGTTTTGACTCGTGGCCAAGAACGCTCAATCGCCCAGGACCGAATTTGAGCACCATAATCTTGCTTTCGGCCAAAAGGCCTCATTTTCAACAACAAAATTTTCAAAATCGCATCGATCGGGAGTCGAAGAATTTTTTGACGAGTTTAGGAACAGCATGAACGAGAAAAAAATTCTTCTACAAAGATTTTCCACTATTTTCAATATTAAAAAAAGTCGATGCGAAAACGCATCAGTGGCCGGAAATGGGTTAAGATAGTATTGAAGTTTTAGAATTTTTTGAGACTACGCGGAGCCCTGCAGGACAAACCGTTCGCTCCCTACGAGAACGTAAGGGTTGGACTATCAGAAACACGAGTGTGAATCGCAAAAGAGGCCTAATTTCCGTTCAACTTTAAGCTGACCAAAATGCGAACTTTGTTTTTCTTCGTGTTGGTTGGTGGTAACAACGGCAAAGCTGTCTTCTTTGCAGACGAGTGATCTACATAGAAAAATAATAAACCTTTGTGTAATAATTTGCAGCGTTTTCATGTTCGATTCAAAAGGTTCATTATTGAAAATAGTAGACCAAAAGTAAATTAAAATGTTGTCTATTTCCTCGATCGATAAATCGGTTTCGTCATCAGTAACAAATGAGAGGGTTGTCACAAGAATGAAATTCGTGAAATGGTTTCCTCTTCGTCGCGAGTGATTCAATTTGTAACCTAAAGAGTTCACCGTAAGTAGTGTTTGTTCATGTTGGATATTGAAAATAATGTGGAAACTTTATAATCTCTTCACTACTGAGGACATCTTTCCCTTACCCTTTCCCCTCTCACGACTCTTTTAGCGTGATTCGTACTGTAGGGTAAAGTCGTGTACCTTGGGTCGGATGTACCTTGGGTCATTTCCAAGATCTGTAGGAAGGACTAGTGAAAAAGAGTTTGTGTCCACCATAATCTAAACTGTTCATCGAGACAATGAAATGAGAAGAAATTTCATCTTCACAGATTTGGCACAGGACTGATAAGAGTTACTTAAAGTTTTCCTAACCTATTTCGGAGTTTAGCTGCTCCACATTTCGATGGTCCCCAAAGAGCGGTAACAAACATTCAGGAATGTACCTTGGGTCAAATTTCAAGTTTTTTTGAAAAAAATCACTATATTAAATACAGGGTGATTTCAGCTAAAACTCTTTTTCTCATTTGTTCCCAAGTTGTCACCCTACAATTTAAAAACAAAACGGGATTTTTCAGAAGGTTTTTTGAACGTTAGATTTGTGTTTGAAAAAAAAATGACCCAAGGTACACGACCTTACCCTACTCTGTACTTTTTCTGCCAATTTCGATGCGGTTTGCAGTGTTTTTTTATGCATTCAAACATTTAAAATATTTAATTGTTCTCAATTTGAAACTTTTGAAGTTGATTGGAATGAGGACCAGGATTTTGCCAGTTCAAATCGTCCATTAGAAGATTTAATTTTTTCATTTGAATGTTATTTTACAATTTTTTTCACATTTAGGCATTTCTTGTTTTCTTTAGTTAAATAAATCAAAAACCATTGAATTAAACTACATTAATGTTGTTCAACAACGAAAGTGGTCGTCACAATCTGTATCCCGTCGCTGTCCAGAAAAAACAGATACCTAGTAATTAATATCAAGCTGCCCTTCAGAATCGAACATTTAGAAAAATTCTGCGAACCGGGCACAAATTGGTAGAAAATTGTGTGATATATGAGCGAATACCTGACACTTTCACATTAGTGCCCCATAAACAACCATCTTAAGAAAATTATATAAAATAGTAAGAAGACTGGTAGATATTATGAAAGATTCGCTGGGAAGCGTCTCTGCGAGTTCAGGTGGAGTACTACCTACTACAGGTAGTGACCGAATTCTCACGGATCTTTCCCGACCCGTCTTGGTTTCACATACACAAACTTTCTTCGATTCACAACATTATTGTTTTCCTTGGAAAGGAGTGGGTAACCCCGTTTCTGAACTGGATGCCATGAACGGATAGATACTCAATATTTCAGTGTTATGTTTCCGATATTTTAAATTTGTCCCTCACTACGTAAGGTATGGAAGTCTTATTTTTGTTTAAGAAGTGGATAATACCATTTTAATCTGAGTAAGGTATTCGCATTCAGCGCAAAATTTCTTATATAATTACAATTTTTGTCATTATAAATTGTCAAAAACATCATAAATATATAAAATATTAAAGGATTTATATAATGAAAATTAAAACTGCGTGTATCCGTTGTACCCAAAAATGCAATTGCCGAGTGGATAGGAACGCTAGGGAAATGACCTTCATTCCTTTCATGTTATCAGAATGAATAACTTAAAACACACTGTATCTATGCAGAACCAAGCCTACCAGGAACTCTCTTGATTTGAACATTAACGCTACGCTACTGAAACTGGTTTTGTTGGTAAATTAATTGCTTAGTATTGTCGAACGTTAGGCATGTTGTATTAAAACTAAGGAAGGAATAAATGTAGGTCCTTTAGTAATATTTGATTTTTTTCCCAACTTAGTCAACTTAGTCATGATTGTTAATCAAAATATTTTTACTGCTTGCACGGAAAAAACTCATGCATAGACATGTAATTTGGCAATTAATTATTTACAGCATAATATATTGATTCGAAACTTGACTTGTAGGTGAGATAAGAAACAGTAGGTGATATAGTATGAAGTGAAATCACTTAAATTAAAAAAACTCGAATTGTTTTGTTGTTGTTTCGTAAACCCTAATTGGACCATAGTTTCACTAGTGTCACCGAAAACATTTCAGGAACACAGCTGTCCCAAGGTGTCACTGGAGTAATCAAAATTAAATTGAAATCTTAAATTTAATGGACAGCAGAATTTTTTGTGGACTATTGGAAGTCTCAAAATAAAGTCGTGACAAAAATTTCCAAAGAAGTTGATGAAAAAATGTTTGTCTTTACATCATTTTTTTGACTTTAAATAACTTTAAAAAAAATGTTTCAAAAACGTCAACTCTGTCCATTAATTTTTTAATTTGAATTTAATCAGTTAATCTGGTGACACCTTGAGACAGCTGTAGAAATCTCAAGATGTTTTCGGTGACACTAGTGACACCATTGTCCAATTAGGGTTAATTGGTAAGAAAAAGTTACTTCTTAATTTTTTTCTGGAGTAGCGTGATTAGTAACGTAATGAAATACCTAGTTTACTCGTAAATACGTAAGTTCAATATCCAAGAGACGTTGTACTAAACAGTAAACAACTTAGTTACCTTTTACATTTTTTGACCACGATCACGCTTACTTAGTCATGACCCCCAGCCAAAAGTTCACTGTCTAATATGTCTACTGAGTCTACTGCGACTACTGAGATATCAATATGTAGTGTACTAAATTACTAGCTCGGAAGAGTCAAATATGTACTCAATACCGCGTAGTGAACGTATCATTAAAAATAAAACACAACTCTACAATAGTCCCAAAAGCTGCGTATTTGTGAAACTCATGAAAAAAAGTTTGAAAAGTGGGTGTGGCACATAGTTTCCTCGTATGAGAAACAAATTCGCCATAAGACCACCAAAATGATAAAAAAGTATGCAAAAAATGACTGGATAAATTAAACTGCAATAAACTTGATGAATCAAAAATGGGGTAGGTATTTACCCCACAAAGTACATTATTTAGTTGTTAACAAAAGTCACAGTGGGGTCCAAAACGTCCTCTTTCACACCTTCTAACAACAGAAACTGACCAAAACATAGAGAACTGTGGCCATTAAGAATATACTGAAGTTTAGTGTTGTTGGTCTATATTTAATTGTCTTCAAATGCAGAAAATATTACAGTATGTAGTGAGGTACACACTTATTTTCTTGAAAAAATGTTGAATGACGAAATATTAATAAAAAATTGAAATTTACCAAACAACTTGAAAAGTCCAAAGAAGAAGTCTAGCAAGTGGGTGTGGCGCATAGCTTTCTCGTATCCATAACCCGATTGTATAGATGTAGGTACAGTAGCTAATCTCAAAACATCAATCTCCAAGTACCTCGCTTTACCCTCATAGGGAACCGTCTACACGCCAACCCACACCATCCCTGAAAATTCCATCGAAACTAGACAATAACCTCGTACAGTTTTGCCCGTTACAAGGACTTCATGACTGTCAGACAGAAAAAACACACAAAAAAAAAAACGCTGCAAATTATTACACAATGGTTTATTATTTTTATATAGATCACTCGTCTGCAAAGCCACCAACCATCAAACATGAAGAAAAACATTGATCGCATTTCGGTCGGCTAACACTTGAAAGGCGATTAGGCCACTTTTGCGATTCACACTCGTGTTTCTGATTTATCGTACGGCCAAACTTTAAATTCTCGTAGTGAGCGAACGGTTTGACCTACAGAGCTCCGCGTGGTCTCAAAAAATTCTAAAAATTCTACAGAATCTTAAATTGAAGGAAAAACAATACCTTTATATCAAAATTTTTGAGTTAGGGCGTTTTCAAAATTTCAAAATTCATTTTGGAACCCTTAGAAGTGACCTACATCAACCAAAATCTTCGGGGCACAACTAGGCCCCAAATGGAGCCTACATACCAAATTTCATCAAAATCGGTCAATGCTAAGGGGCAAAAGTGCCGCGTACGGCGGACGGCGGACGGCGGACGGACGGCCAAATTTTTATTCGATTTTTGGATTCTACATACCTTGAAACGTAAACCATCAAATTTTGAGGGGGTGTTAAAATTTTTTTTTCTTGGTCGATTCCAAAGGTTCATTATTGAAAATAATAAACCAAAATTGTTCAGGAAGGTCCAAAACTTGAAACGCAAGTGGACATTTTGATTTTGGAGAAATTATTGTTCAACCTCGAAGAGTGAAAACAATGGTTCCTTGCTTTTAAAAAACCTTGGTAGGGTCTTATCGGCTCAAAGACATTTTTCCCAGAAGTAGAACCAAAGGTCCCCAGCATGACGGCTGAGTTGGTTCTCGGAAAACATGCTGGGCATCTCTAATTAGTGAGTGAATTATTGTGTGAATTTTTCAGTTTCGCAAATTTGAAAAACCACCTCTTGAAATTGTGTCGCGTTCATGGGTAATCAGTTTTTTCTTGGATGACGCTTTCGGAAAATGTCATCGTTGAAATGAGTGAAGTGAGAGTAGGTACGCCGCCATTTTTGTCAAGGATTTGAGGCCTCAACTGACAAAGTGGTGAGTTTCGTTATCATTTGGGTTTTACCTATTTACAAATCTAGGTCGCCTTTCCAACAATACAATCACCGTCACTGGGAAATCAAGCTGAGTTCGATCGTTTTTGGAAGTAGACGGTGAAGTAGAAACCTTTACTGCTAGAAAATGCACACTCATGTCTGTGGACTTCAACAGTGCTTTCCATCAATATTATGCCAAGCAATATTAGGGTCCGTTTATCAATCACGAATTAACCCCTTGTGTATATAAAGTGTCTGACAGACACGAGGGAAATTTCAATGAAGTATTTTGACAGCAGTGAGCATCTTGAATATCCCAGGCGTTCAGATCCTGTCCTCCCCTATAAAGAAGGTTCCATTTCTGTGATTCCAGCTGTGATCTAACCGCCAGGAAAAGTACTGTTCGCAGATAGAAAGAATGCGGTAGGCCAATTTCCTGAAGGATATACCTGCTAACATAGACGACTACCTGTTCCGAAATCTTAGGAAGCCTGTTGAGCCAGGCTGGAGAAATGGCCGAGCCTCAGTATTCCTAATCCAGGCATCGAGCAACTCGAGTCATAATAAGGTAGAGAGCCTCTCCACTCAGCCAATTGTTAGGAAGGTTTTTTTCTTGAATGTGAGTTCACTTGCCCTTCTGTTTACCCTTCAGTCGCATTTACAATTTGGAAGAAGCATCATCCTTAAGGTACTGGAAGCGTGATTTTATTTTTGAATGAATGAATATACATTCTCTTAATTGATAAGACTTTCCCGAGGGTAAGGAACCTGTTTTATTTTTTATTAGTGTTTTTTTTGTCAATAATAAATCAATTCTTTCACTTCATCATTGGACGGTAGTCTACAATCCTCGGTCTCATTTTCCCTGGCTTGAGTGGCAGGTGGAAGAAGGACGATGTTTTTGGGATTGAAATACACATGGACACCTCACCAAACCATCCGCATTCTTTCAATCTGCAAACAGTACCCTAGTTTTGTTGTTCCCTAGTTTCTGAAAACCACCGTGTCCCTCAGACACTTAATACACAGGAAACCAAAAAACGTACGTTTTTGGGCATAATTTTGCCTCAATTTCCAACCAATTTGCGAAATTCTTTTTTGTTCGGAGAGTTCGAATGACCAGAAATCGAAATTAGCGTGAGGAGGGGACGAGTAGGGGGATAATATTCACAAAATATCCGATTTTTCAATATTTCGGTTCCTTTATAGCTTAATAATGGTACCCAAACTATGAAATTGAGGGGACATTATCAACATAGTTCTGTATTTTCATGAATTATGTATGCTTTGTGCCACCGTGGAACAAATTAGTGGTGCCACCATGTTGTCAGGACACCAGAAACCGCATATTTCGTGGGTTTTTGTGTGTGTCACCTTGACAAGGATGTGAACTTCTGCGAATTACCTACCTAGACTAGCACCGTAGGAGCATGGGGGGGGGGGGGGGGGTGGGTGAACTCGAATTTGCATGTTGGGTATCGTAGATAATAGTTTTTGGAATTCTGTTCAAATTAGACTCCTTGAGACCCCATAGACTACTTGGGAGTAAGTCTAGTTACTTTGTTTTTACTAATTAAATGTTGGTATGACGAAAAATGTATCAATTAACCTATCATTTGTTTCAAAAACAACTTTACACTTGCTGCGTGTCTGTCACAACCATTATAGGTACACTTGGAGTCCATCAGAGGGTTTATACACACCAGCGGTTAAGCTCAGGCAGAGTCTGGGTAACTGTCTGCCACGGATAACCTCTTGCAGGCTGGTCTAAGGGCCCGTTTATCAATTGGAAAGGTATACCCTAGGTAAGCCTCAGATAGTTACCTCGACTTTACCTATGCCAAGCGGTCAACTTTGTGGGGTCGTTTATCAATCAACATTTATCCCTCAGGTAGCTCTTCCTCGGGTAGGTATTCCCCAGATAACTTGGTCTGAGGGAAAAAGTGGTACCATCACAACAACGCTGATTCCCCCACATTTCAGCATTTCAACACTGGTTTTTTCATCCTTTTTTGTACGTTTTTCAGTAAAATAGTAGAGGTTAGACAACCCCTGCGAAGTCTATTTTGTTTAAAATCCGAGTTTTCTCATTTTTGTTCGCGGAAAACGTCTGAAACTTCTGATGGTAAGTACCTTCTATTTTTGAAATACTATTTTTCTACTGATTTTATCATTTTTTAATAATAAATGTATGATAGCTACAAGTATGATTCAGGTGTTAAATGAAGCTGATTACAATCTATTCACATTTCTCTCTTTACTTCTATCTAAAATCAGTAGTTTTACGAATGAGAGGCTCAATACACTGCCTTTAAACAAAAATTTCACTGTTTGGATAAAATTACCCATTTTTAAATTGCTGAATCTCCGTTATTATCCAACCTATGGAGCTCAGGTTGATCTTAACTGTCACCAATGTGTTAATGTACTTTGGAAAGTTACTGCGCATAAATGATTAATATTATCATAGATTAGAAGTTGAAGTTGAAAAACTGAAGAAAAAATTTCACAGTTTTTAGTGTATTATGGGGTCCTAACAACATACAGAAAAATCGTAGATACCCCCCGATGTTTGGCATTTTTGGTATAAATTGACTGGTCTAAATGTCTAAACTTGAAATCAATTTTCTCGTAATTTATTTTTGGGACATAGCACCTTCTTTCACTTGTATTTATTTATTAATAAATGATTTATTTGATAATAGAACAATACGAGTTATTTGTATCAATATTTTTCAGATATGTGTTAACTAACATGATGTTCTTTTCTGTGCAGGTGAGGGAGACTGAAGAATGAAAAATAAGTAAAAAAGAATGAATTTATTACTATTTTTTGTAATTACTGAAAGTATTATAAAACATATCAATTAAAATTATTGTTATTAGGTCATGCTATGAATATTGTAATAAACTTGAAATATATGCTCAGCATATTTTTATATTTCTACCCGTCAAACCTCTCAGTACATTTTCCTAAATTCTCTCGCACCATTGTTGCAAAATACTCATGAACGAGACGATCCCTAGCTGCACTGGTGTAGTCTTCAAGGTGTTCATCAGGTATGAAAACATCATTAGTTAGTATTTTCTTCGAAAAGTATGCTTATTTCTGGATCCGTATGAGGTAGGTTGTCCCTGTGCAAAGCGGGGTACTGCTGTCACCAAAACAAACATGGTCGTCGTCGAAAGTTCCAGTCGTATTCCAATAATAATTCCGATTAATTATGGGATCCTTCTGTTCCACACTCCGTATTGTCGTTCCATTGGTATTATTGGAATCTACTCACCAAGGCCATAGAATTTGAGTATGAAGAGAAGTATCGATATGGAGTGATTTCTGTAACTGTGAATTTCAATTTTCTCATCTATCGACTACAACACTATAGAAAACGGTTTCCTAGGAGAGTCGGTATGAAATTTGACATCCAGCATGTTGAAATAGTCAGGACGAGGTCGAAACGTATTAATATGACCATACTCGAGAAATTAAACTATTTCCTCATATGAAAAATCCGAAACTATCAATAAACTAAGTATGTTGTGGAACATAATGAAGTGCGAAAGAATCACAAATAATTATGAATACGAATCAATGCCAATATGGATTCCAAATCACGACAAAATGGAAGTTACCCAAGGAATAATGCCTTTACCGGAACCTCGGATCTCCAGGCAAAGTTATCCAGCAGAAAGCGCTACCTGGGGGTTAAAAGTGCGTTGATAAACGACCTGTTTGGTTTGCCCGAGAGGTTATCCGAGGCAGACAGCTACCCAGGCTTTACCTGAGCATTGATAAACCGCCCCTAAGTGGTAAGAAGTGCTATTGCTATCCGCTGGGTAACATTACCTGTAGATCCCACCCTCAGGTAAAGTTTTTATTCCGTGGTTAACTTCCTTTTTTGTCATGATTCGTATTCACATTGGTTTTGATTTGTATTCATCATTAATCATTCTTTATTCATTCTTTCATTCTTACTTCATAATGTTCCACCACTAGATTTGATAGATTCGGATATTTCCGATGAGGAAATAGTTCAATTTCTCGAATATGAACGGAGGCCATGTTCGTTTGATCTCGCCCTGATTCAACATGCTGGACGATGTAGAATTTCGTACCCGTTTTCAACTCTCCTAGGAAACCGACTTGTATAGTGTTGGAGTTTTGGAATGCAGTGTTTTTCACGCTGAGTGAGGATACTGATTATCGTTTTCCGTGACAAACATAATTTTTACGTGTCAAGGTACCTTAAAACAGAGTCCAAAAACAGAGACGCGAATGAAACTCAAAAAACCCTAAAATGTATGAAATTTGCGATATAGATAATTTGTGGAGTCTGGTAAGTATTTCTCATTCCATTTTTCTTAGAGGTGAGAAATAGAAGGTGTAGGAGAACTTTTAATAGGAAATTAGCAACATTTCCATTTCGTTTATTACAATGAGGAATTTCACCATGTCGGAATTTCCTATTTTTCACCCCAAAATCGGATCAAATCAGGATCGGTCAAATAAGATAACGTAGAGCAGGCGGATCGACGCTCATGAGGTTTATTGAACGCTAACTAAATCACAAACACGAGTGCGAATCTCAAAACAATTTTTACCGACGGAAGGAGGGCAAATCACCATTCTAGCTGATCAAAGCGTTCCTTCTTCAATTTTCTCGAATCGAGTTTCATTACCTAATATTTTAGTTAATTCCTACTAAAATACTCGTACATTTGATGTGAACCTCTGTGTGGTTTAAGGGTGTCCCAGAATTATTGATCTAAACTTCCAGGACTGATTTGCAACTACTGATTTTGCTATAACATCCCCAAAATCCTCATCCAATCCGACTTTTGGTTTACTATTTTCAATAATAAACCTTGGGAATCGACCAAAAATTTTTTTAAATTTTAAACCCCCCCCCCCCCCCCCCCTCAAAACTTGTTGGTTTACGTTTCAAGGTACGTAGAATCCGAAAATCGAATAAAAAAATTTCCGTACGTCCGCCGTACGCGGCACTTTTCGTAGCAACACTGGACCGATTTTGATGAAATTTGGTGTAGGCTCCATTTGGGGTCTAGTTGTGACCTGAAGCTTTTGGTTGATGTCAGTCACTTCTAAGGGGTGAAAATTAAGGGTTGAAATTTTCAATAGTGCCCTAGCTCGAAAACTCCCGAAATAAAGGTATTGTTTTTTCACTAATTTTAAATTGTATAGAATTTTCAGAGACAACGCGGAGCTCTGCAGGACAAACCGTTCGCTCCCTACGAGAACTTAAGGTTCGGACTTACCATAAATCAGAAACACGAGTGTGAATCGCAAAAGAGGCCTAATCTCCGTTCAAATTTTAGCTGACCAAAATGCGATCGTTGTTCGTTTCTGCGAGTTGTACTCAGTTTTGGGTCCTTCCAACCATTTTCAATATTGCTAACGAGTCAACCAAGATAGCCTCGGATAGTCGTTTTCACTTTCAAGGTTGAAAAAAAAGTTCTCCAAAATCAAAATTTCGACTCGCATTTTACGTTTTAGGCCTTCCTGAACGTGTAACGGGGAAATCTACATTCTACAGTCTATTGTCCGATTTTGATTACATTTTCAGGGATTGTGTTGGTCAATGGTCCCCTATGAAAATAATCGCTCCTGGATTGGTAATAGCCTCTGCGTATGCATTTAAGTGGGTCTCAGTCGGTCGCCGTTCGTTCCTAGTTTCTGGCTAGTATTTCCTTAAATTGTAGGGGCAAAAACTTAAAAAGTAAATTTCTTCTTCCTCACCCTCAACCAACCCCTGCTGAAACTGCAACGGCAAGCACCCAACAATTTGAACTTAAAAACGCTGCAAATCATTGCTCAAAGGTTTATTATTTTCTGTATAGATCACCCTTCTGTATAGATCACTGGTTCTCCATCAATAGCACCTACCACCATCTGTATTCTCCCTTGACCTTCCCTCTCAAATTTCAGCTCCTGCGTTCAATAGGATTGAAAATGGCTTCGGAGCTCACTCAGCTGATCAGTGATCTGAAGAGTGAAGAAGATCTCCTCGAATGCTGGAGACACCTGGAAGAGCACTTCCATTCAATAGGATGAAAATGGCTTTGGAGCTCACTCAGCTGATCAGTGATGTGAGGATTGAAGAAGATCTCCTCGAATGCTGGAGACGCCTGGAAGAGCACTTCCATTCAATAGGATTGAAAATGGCTTTGGAGCTCACTCAGCTGATCAGTGATGTGAGGAGTGAAGAAGATCTCCTCGAATGCTGGAGACGCCTGGAAGAGCACTTCCATTCAATAGGATTGAAAATGGCTCTGGAGCTCACTCAGCTGATCAGTGATGTGAGGAGTGAAGAAGATCTCCTCGAATGCTGGAGACGCCTGGAAGAGCACTTCCATTCAATAGGATTGAAAATGGCTTTGGTGCTCACTCAGCTGATCAGTGATGTGAGGAGTGAAGAAGATCTCCTCGAATGCTGGAGACGCCTGGAAGAGCACTTCCATTCAATAGGATTGAAAATGGCTTTGGAGCTCACTCAGCTGATCAGTGATGTGAGGAGTGAAGAAGATCTCCTCGAATGCTGGAGACGCCTGGAAGAGCACTTCCATTCAATAGCATTGAAAATGGCTTTGGAGCTCACTCAGCTGATCAGTGATCTGATCAGTGAGCAATGATTTGCAGCGTTTTTTACCTACAAACATTTTTTTACCTACCAACTTTTTTTTACCTACCAACTATTGGTAGGTACTACCTACCACACTATAATGGCTTCACACCTTCACAATCAAGTTTATTAGAAAGAACTAAACGCTTCACACTCGATTGGAAAAATAGAAAGCTTCATATGGAAATTTGATTACTGGTTACGCAGAAGGTAAAACTGTATACAAATCGAAGAAATGAACAGCGATCGCATTTTAGTCCGATAAAATTTCAACGGCGATTAGACTTCTTTTGCGATTCACACGCATGATTCTGTTTTATCGAAGGAAAACCTTCAAGTACTCGTAGGGACCGAACGGTTTGTCCTACAGAGCTCCGGGTGGTCTCAAAAATTTTAAAAAATTCTGTACTATTTAAAATTGGTGAAAAAACGATACCTTTATTTCGAGAGTTTTCGAGCTAGGGCACTCTTGAAAATTTCAACCCTTAATTTTCACCCCTTAGAAGTGACTGACACCAACCAAAAGCTTCGCGGCACAACTAGACCCCAAATGGAGCCCATATACCAAATTTGAACCAAATCGGTCCAGTGTTGCTAAGAAAAGTGCCGCGTACGGCGGACGGACGGAAATTTTTTTATTCGATTTTCGGATTCTACGTACCTTGAAACGTAAAACATCAAATTTTGAGGGGGGGTTAAAATTTTTTTTTTCTTGCTCGATTCCAAAGGCTTATTATTGAAAATAATAAACCAAAAGTTGTAGCTAAATTTTAAATTTTTAAGGATTTTAGAAATTTATTAGTGCTTGGGCATAGGGATCTGAAAATCCCATAGCCCCATAGACCATATTTAACTACGTAGGTATTATTGAAAATAATAAACCTTCATAATCAAATTTTTCTCTCTGGATTTATCGTTTACATTTTAAACCGTCCTGAACAATTGTGGTTTCGTGTCTGTCTGTGTGTCTGCCATGAAATCCTTGCCATAGCCACAACTTCTAAAATTCTCATCCGATTTCGAAGAAATTTTCAGGGATTGTGCGAGTTGGCGTGTAGATAGTGCCCGTGAAAATCATCACCCCTCGGACTGATAGTAGCCACTGCGCATGCACAAACGTGAAATACTTGCCACAACCATAACTTCTACATTAAATGTAGAAGTAAATGTAATGTAGAAGTTATAGTTGTGGCTAGTATTTTACGTTTGTGCATGCGAGAAATTTTCTCATTCGATTTCGATGAAATATTCGGGGATTTTGCGGGTTGGCATGTAGATGATCCCCCATGAAAATCAACGCCCCCAGACCGATAGTAGCCACTGCGCATATAGTATATTTCCTTGTAACAGCCATAACCTCTACATTTTCCTTCAATATTCAGAGTACATTCAAGGTAATTAGAGATTGATGTTTTGAGATCAACTACTGTTCATCGGATCATCTATACAATCGGGTTATGGATGCGAGGGAGCTAAGTGCCACACCCACTTGGCAGATTTTTTGCTTGTTAATAAAATAAATGAATAAAAATTTCGAGGGCGTTGCAACAGCTATATTTCCTACTAAAATGTTTTTGAAGAAAATTATTGTCTTAGAATAGAACTGTGTACGTTAAAATAATTAACGTACGGTATATTTGGGAGCTCTGTAAAATTTCTTATAAGAAAACTTTTCGGATGTACAAATTTATTACGGTTCAAAAATTTTTAAAAGTAATATTCCTTCGAGAATTTGTTCATTTACTCATACCATCGAGTCAAAAATAAAAATCCAAAATCGAAATTTTCAGTTGCGTTTTACGTTTTACTTGAACGATTTTGGTTCTTGGTCCGTATTGGCAGTTAGAGGTTGAAGTTTTGTGATTATCCACTACGCATCGGATTAACTACAACTCTTTCGTAGCCAATTAAAAGTTAAATTGAATGAAATTACAATTATTTTGACATAGATATGTTTTTGGCTAAAGGTCAAGGAATTTTTAGCGACACTTTTTTTTGCCACAAGAAATGCAACGCGATATCAGTAATCAAAATCAATGCTACATATCGGTAGCGAATACTGCGATATATTACGAGTTTTTTTTTTAAAGAAAAAATTCTGTTTATTCATAGAAACAATGGACATATCTATGATCTATTGTTTTTGACATTTTACGTCTTTACTATGGCACATAAATGAAAAACGCTGCAAATCATTGCTCAAAGGTTTATTATTTTCTGTATAGATCACCCTTCTGTATAGATCACTGGTTCTCCATCAATAGCACCTACCACCACCTTCTCCCTTGACCTTCCCTCTAAAATTTCAGCTTCCTGCGTTCAACAGGAGAGAAAATGGCCTTGGACCTCACTCAGCTGATCAGTGACCACTCATGCGCCTCCAGCATTCTCCATTGACCCGCCCTCTCAAATTTCAGGTTCCTGCGTTCAACAGGAGAGGAAATGGCCTTGGAGCTCACTCAGCTGATCAGTGACCACTCAGGCGCCTTCAGCATTCTCCCTTGACCTTCCCTCTCAAATTTCAGCTTCCTGCGTTCAACAGGAGAGGAAATGGCCTTGGAGCTCACTCAGCTGATCAGTGACCACTCAGGCGCCTTCAGCATTCTCCTTTGACCCTGCCTCTCAAATTTCAGGTTCCTGCGTTCAACAGGAGAGGAAATGGCCTTGGAGCTCACTCAGCTGATCAGTGACCACTCAGGCGCCTTCAGCATTCTCCCTTGACCTTCCCTCTCAAATTTCAGCTTCCTGCGTTCAACAGGAGAGGAAATGGCCTTGGAGCTCACTCAGCTGATCAGTGACCACTCAGGCACCTTCAGCATTCTCCATTGACCCGCCCTCTAAAATTTCAGCTTCCTGCGTTCAACAGGAGAGGAAATGGCCTTGGAGCTCACTCAGCTGATCAGTGACCACTCAGGCGCCTTCAGCATTCTCTATTGACCCGCCCTCTCAAATTTCAGGGTTCCTGCGTTCAACAGGAGAGAAAATGGCCTTGGAGCTCACTCAGCTGATCAGTGACCACTCAGGCGCCATCAGCATTCTCCTTTGACCCGCCCTCTCAAATTTCAGGTTCCTGCGTTCAACAGGAGAGAAAATGGCCTTGGAGCTCACTCAGCTGATCAGTGACCACTCAGGTGCCTTCAGCATTCTCCTTTGACCCGCCCTCTCAAATTTCAGGTTCCTGCGTTCAACAGGAGAGGAAATGACCTTGGAGCTCACTCAGCTGATCAGTGACCACTCAGGCGCCTTCAGCATTCTCAATTGACCAGCCCTCTCAAATTTCAGGTTCCTGCGTTCAACAGGAGAGGAAATGGCCTTGGAGCTCTCTCAGCTGATCAGTGACCACTCAGGCGCCTTCAGTATTCTCCATTGACTTTTGATTATGGAAATTTGATTACTGGTTACGCAGAAGGCAAAACTGTATACAAATCGAAGAAATGAACAGCGATCGCATTTTAGTCAGAAAAATTTCAACGGAGATTAGACCTCTTTTGCGATTCACACTCATGATTCTGTTTTATCGAAGGAAAACCTTCAAGTACTCGTAGGGACCGAACGGTTTGCCCTACAGAGCTCCGGGTGGTCTCAAAAATTTTTAAAAATTCAGTACTATTTAAAATTAGTGAAAAAACGATACCTTTATTTCGAGAGTTTTCGAGCTAGGGCACTCTTGAAAATTTCAACCCTTAATTTTCACCCCTTAGAAGTGACCTACATCAACCAAAAGCTTCGCGGCACAACTAGACCCCAAATGGAGCCCATATACCAAATTTCATCGAAATCGGTCCATGGTAACTAAGAAAAGTGCCGCGTACGGCGTACGGCGTACGGCGGACGGACGGAAATTTTTTTATTCGATTTTCGTATTCTACGTACCTTGAAACGTAAAACATCAAATTTTGAGGGGGGGTTAAAATTTTTTTTTTCTTGCTCGATTCCAAAGGCTTATTATTGAAAATAATAAACCAAAATCGTCACGGTCATAAATGAAAATCCACTTATTTCATTTATGTGCCATAGTGAAGACATAAAATGTCAAAAATCGTCTAGCGGGGAGCGTTACGCGGAAATTTCTGATGATTTTCACGTACAACCAATCGTTCCTAGGGAAAACTAACTTCCTCATTTTCCACCCCACAAAAATCGTTCACCACTCATTGGAAAGCTCTCAATTTATTAAACATAAGACATGAAATGTCTCTCGTGGTTGCGTACTTGTACGAAAGCTGTATCCACCGTTTGTGTTTTTTTCTTCAAAAATCTTCAAAATCTTTGAGATTTATAGCTTCCGATTCTACCAAAGTAATAGAAACATTGTTTTAACTTTTCAAAAAACGCTGCAAATCATTGCTCAAAGGTTTATTATTTTCTGTATAGATCATCCTTCTGTATAGATCACTGGTTCTCCATCAATAGCACCTACCACCATCTGTATTCTCCCTTGACCTTCCCTCTCAAATTTCATCTCCTGAGTTCAATAGGATTGAAAATGGCTTCGGAGCTCACTCAGCTGATCAGTGATCAGAAGAGTGAAGAAGATCTCCTCGAATGCTGGAGACGCCTGGAAGAGCACTTCCATTCAATAGGATTGAAAATGGCTTTCGAGCTCACTCAGCTGATCAGTGATGTGAGGAGTGAAGAAGATCTCCTCGAATGCTGGAGACGCCTGGAAGAGCACTTCCATTCAATAGCATTGAAAATGGCTTCGGAGCTCACTCAGCTGATCAGTGATCTGATCAGTGAGCAATGATTTGCAGCGTTTTTTACCTACAAACATTGTTTTACCTACCAATTTTTTTTACCTACCACACCTACCTATTGGTAGGTACTACCTACCACACTATAATGGCTTCACACCTTCACAATCAAGTTTATTAGAAAGAACTAAACGCTTCACACTCGATTCGAAAAATAGAAAGCTTTATATGGAAATTTGATTACTGGTTACGCAGAAGGCAAAACTGTATAGAAATCGAAGAAATGAACAGCGATCGCATTTTAGTCAGATAAAATTTGAACGGCGATTAGGCCTCTTTTGCGATTCACACTCATGATTCTGTTTTATCGAAGGAAAACCTTCAAATACTCGTAGGGACCGAACGGTTTGTCCTACAGAGCTCCGGGTGGTCTCAAAATTTTTTAAAAATTCTGTACTATTTAAAATTGGTGAGAAAACGATACCTTTATTTCGAGAGTTTTCGAGCTAGGGCACTCTTGAAAATTTCAACCCTTAATTTGCACCCCTTAGAAGTGACCTACATCAACCAAAAGCTTCGCGGCACAACTAGACCCCAAATGGAGCCCATATACCAAATTTGAACCAAATCGGTCCAGTGTTGCTAAGAAAAGTGCCGCGTACGGCGGACGGACGGAAATTTTTTTATTCGATTTTCGTATTCTACGTACCTTGAAACGTAAAACATCAAATTTTGAGGGGGGGGTTAAAATTTTTTTTTCTTGCTCGATTCCAAAGGCTTATTATTGAAAATAATAAACCAAAATTGAAAAAAACACCTTCAAAATCAAATTTTTTTTGGACTTATCGGTTACTACCTATTTATGCCGTCCTGAACGATTTTGGTTTTGTTTTGTATGTCTGTCGGCCTGTCGGACAAAGTGACAGTCCGTTTTTGATGAAATTTTCAGGGATTGTTGGTGATGAAGTGTAGATGGTCCCTTAGGAAATATCGCCGATTGACTGCAGACTCCGAGCATTTTGTTTAAATTTCGATGGATTTTGTACTAATGTATGATTGTAGTGAGAGAAGGTACGTACCGATCGAAGATCATCATGTTAAGAATAGAATCGAAGGAAACCACAAAATCCAACGAGATCCTTGAGAGACGGAAAAAGCATGACTAGCGAGAAATAGAGCTCACCTACGACCACTAAGCAGGAGCGTGCTACGAGGAGCACATAGCAGAGCGCGCGGGTGATCAAAGCTGCTAAGGACTCGGAGAGAAACTGAATGGTTGGCGGGCTGAGCGTTTGAATGGGGCGCGCGGGAGGCGGGTGGGGGCGGGAGGGCGCTCCGAGGGGTTGGGGAGCTCCTGCGGGGGCGGATGGGAGCTCCTGGCGAAGGGGATTTCTCGGGTCGAAACCTGAGATGGGCTGCAGCCTTCACTACTTCACTCGATCACTTCAGATAAACCAGATAAAAACAAGTGGGTGTGGCACATAGCTTCCTCATATCCATAACCCAATTGTATAGATGATCCGATGCATAGTAGTTGATCTCAAAACATCAAAACAAGTTAATATGTAACATCCCTGAAAATTTCATTGAAATCGGATGGAAAATGTAGAAGTTATGGCCGTTACAAGGAATTCACGTTTGCGCATGCGCAGTGGCTACTACCAATCCGAAGGTGGTGATTTTCATAGGGGACCGTCTACACACCAACCCGCAAAAAAACGCTGCAAATTATTACACAATGGTTTATTATTTTCTATATAGATCACTCGTCTACAAAATCACCATCCATCCAATATTTGAAAAAAAAATCAAAAAAAAAAAAAAAAAAAAAAAAAAAATCGAAAAAATCGAAAAAACAATTAAAAAAAATTAAAAAAAAATCCAAATCACCAACCATCGATCGCATTTCGGTCAGCTCTAATTTGAACGGAGATTAGGCCTCTTTTGCGATTCACACTCGTGTTTTGATTTATATATATATATTTCAATTTAAACCCTTAAATTCTCGTAGGGAGCGAACGGTTTGTCCTACAGAGCTCCGCGGGGTCTCAAAAAATTCTAAAAATTCTGTAGAATCCTAAATTGAAGGAAAAACAATACCTACCTTTATGTCAAAATTTTTTGAGTTAGGGCGTTTTCAAAATTTCAAAATTGATTTTGGAACCCTTAGAAGTGACCTACATCAACCAAAAGCTTCGGGGCACAACTAGACCCCAAATGGAGCCTACATACCAAATTTCATCAAAATCGGTCAATGCTATGTGGCAAAAGTGCCGCGTACGGCGGACGGACGGCCAAATTTTTATTCGATTTTTGGATTCTACGTACCTTGAAACGTAAACCATCAAATTTTGAGGGGGTGTTAAAATTTTTTTTTCTTGGTCGATTCCAAAGGTTCACTATTGAAAATAATAAACCAAAATCGGAAATCGGACAATAACTCAGTATAGTTATGCGCGTTACAAGGAATTCATGACAGACACACAGACAGACAGACAGACAGACACGGAACCAAAATTGTTCAGGAAGGTCTGAAACGTAAAACGCGAGTGGAAATTTTGATTTTGGAGAACTTTTTTTTTCATCCTTAAAAGTGAAAACAAAGCTTCCCCTACCTTGATAGACTCGGAGGCAAAACGCTACAAATTATTACACGAAGGTTTATTATTTTTTTGAATAGATCACTCGCCTGCATCATTTCCACAATTTTACCTTCACAATCATATTTATTTAGAGGAACTAAACGCGAAGAAATAGGAAGTTCCAGGTGCCTTCATTAGGAAATTTGATTACTGGTTGCTGAGGACGCACAACTGAGAACTCGAAGAAACGAACAGCGATCGCGTTTTGGTCTGGATTATCGTAAGACCAACCTTGGTCTCATTCGATTCTAACCTATATAGCGAATTGTTTAATGCGACTTGCAAATGTCAACCCTTATTTTTCAACCCTTACAAGTGACTGACATCTACCAAAATCTTCGGGGCACAACTAGACCCCAAATGGAGCCCATATACCAAATTTCATCGAAATCGGTCCATGGGAACTAAGGAAAGTAACGCAAAACTGATTACAACAGTTGTAATCAGTTTTGCGTTATTTTCCTTACTTTGAGTTACCTACTCGAAGGAACATAGATCGCATTTTGGTCGGCTAAAATATAAACGGAGATTACACCTCTTTTGCGATTCACACTCGTGTTTCTGATTTGTTGTAAGTCAAACCTTCAAGTTCTCATAGGGAGAAAACAGTATGTCCACCATTAATGAAAAAACAAGCAACCTGAAATTGATATTTTCGAGCTCGGGAGTTTTTCCTCACTTTTGGAATCGACCAACAAAAAAAATTTGTTTAACCCTTATTTTCCCACTTTTCAGGAAATCCTTGTTTCAATTAATTTTGTTCGTAATTCGAAGCATTTCGGTCATCAATGACACAAAAAACATTTGGAAAAATTTAATTAATAATTAATAATAATAATAATTAATTTAATTAATAATCAACGAAATAAGAAAGGTATCTTACCGGATCCTCCAGGAAGGGGGGTCCTACATTGGACTCCTGAAAGATACTTCAGGAATAGGGTGTACAATACATAAGCATTGAAAAACAAAGATTTTATCAAAAATATTCTATTACTTTATCATTACAAGCAATTCCTTTCCAAAATCGTCTCAACTACAACCTAAGTGAATAATAGTTACTAGGAAACTAATTTCCTGGAACTTAGATAACGATTCTCATACCAACTGGTAACCATAGTAAGTGAGTAAGTACCTCAGTCTTCAATCAATTTTCATTCAAATCCGAAATACAACTCAAACTACAATCCGGTGTAATCATATTTTATAGAGTAAAGTATTGAAGGCACTAATTTCTCTCGAGCATCCATTCAGTTCACTATAGAAATCGAATACAATGACTGAAAATACTGTAATAATTGGGAAATTATTTTGAATCTCATCCCATTTTAGAGTAAGTACTGAAGCACCAATTTCTTTGAAGTATCCAAAAAGTTCCCAATAAATATCAAACGAATGCCTAATAGAAAATACAAGGTAAGACTTGCTTTAATTTTCAAAAAAATCGCTAATAATGAGGGAATTATCCAAATTTTTTCAAGTACCTATCTATAGATCAAGAAAAAAACAATTTGTTACATGGTAGGTTTCTTTGAATAAAATGAAAAAAACTTTAGGAACTATAAACGAGGGAACCATCATGAGAACTCAAGACGTTTCAATCTGCCGTTGCAAATATATCAGCCGTCGTTGTGGTGCTGTGGTTCAGTGTGGTTTTTTTTTTTCAAATCACAAACACACCTGCTCCCTATATGACTACAGGCGTACACCACAGGTAAGATCACGTCCATAAAAGTATAAACGTGTTTCAGTGTGTTATTGCACGAAGCACACCTGTTTGGTTTGAGGCAAAGTCCTGAGTGTCGATACGGGCATTTGCCTTTAGCATTGGTGGCTGGAAAGTGGTCGATTTTATCATATCGCCCAGGTTGAATTTTGTTCTTCTGGTGGTTTTGGAGTTTCGGGGCCTCAATTTTTGCAGCAATCCATCAGCCTCTAGTTTGAATTTCTTGAGCCCCATTTTT